>JAYESA010000019.1:128013585-128031085 GCA_036927795.1 Iris macrosiphon
GAGCATATATTAATATATATATATATGTATAGCATTTATCTAATTAATGTTTTAAATACATGAATATGTATAGCATTTATTTATTTAATATTTAAACACTTAATGTATAGTATATATATAATGTATTAGTATGTTAATGTAATTAATGTATTAGTATGGTAAATGTAATGTATTGATAAATTAATTAATGTGTATAATTAATGATGATATGTATATATATGTACATGTATATATTAAAATATGATTTATATATATATATATATACGTATTCTAGTATGTATGATTAAATTGATATATATATATTGTATATATATATTGGTTATTTTATATATATGAGATATCTAGTAAATAAAAAGCATATACTAGTACAAACTAAATTCATATATTAGTATGTTTAAGAATGATGTTGACAATATATATATATATGTATGTACTTTTGCACATATATGATATGTACGTATTTTGACATATGTTAATTATATATGTACGTATTTTGGAAAATGTACAACTATAGCAAGTAATTTATATTGGTATATATTTTAGATATATATATATATATATATATTATGTTAAATTCTTTAGTATGTATACAAATATAAATATGTATTGTATTCCTTTCCATGAACTATGGTTATATAGATATACATACAAGTATTATTTATTATGTTTATATATATATACAAGTACTATTTATTTTAAAGTATATATTTTTATATATATCTATTATTGTAATGGATGGAAATTTTATATATTAGTTAATGAGATATTTATTTAAATATGTATCCCTACTAGATGACCCTAGTTGACTAGTGCCCTGCCTGGCATGGCCCTGAGGCCAGTGTTTATAGACTGTGTGTTAGGGTAGCACCTGATACCAGTGTTATTGTGATGTATTTTTAGGACTGTTTCTTTACCCAGGGGATACTCTGGAACAGGACATCCATAAATACCAGCTAAGGACCCAAGGCAAGTACATTCTCTGATAATTTCCAATTGTTGATAATTTCTAAAAATTTAATAATCTAGAAATGTTACATCTGAATCCTTGATACTGTGCTACACGGACGAGTATAGCTTGGATCTGCAGTCATGAGATATTACCTTGATTATCGTTTGACATCGTACACGACATGCATATTAGATATCGTACATGATAGATTGGACTTGCTCGTGTATCGTGACGTGTCATGGTTGGATTCACAGTACTAGTTGGGGGCGGAGAAGTAGTTAGTAAGAAATGTGATCATAACCTCTTATTGTAGTGTAGAATAATGTAAGTGTTAATCATGCTCTTTATCCATGATTAACCAGGCCCTATAGCTATCGTACATGTTCCCAAGCCGATCATATTTTGAAACTACTATTTCAAACACTTAGAATAGATTAAAGTTCCCTATTTAAATCATATACTACATCACCCGTATATGATACTGTTCCTTGTTCTTTTTATTTTCATACATGCATTGACTGTATCATATTGCCTACTGCCTGTCTCTTTACATTGTCTGTCTCTTTATTTTTCTATTGCATTTATTCACTGTCTGCTCAGTATCTAGCATCATCTGTTTATTGCTTTATAGTCCTTATCAATTACATGGAACTGTTATTTGAGATTTGTACTTTGCTCCTTCCTGACTGAAAATATTTTTCCAGACTATGCCTTAGCGGACCGCTGTCCGACACTTTATGGACCATATGGTGAGTAGCTGCAGACTTGGTAGATTAGTTGTGATTCCGGGAGGCCTAGCCGGAAATTACTATATTTTTGTTAGTTCTTTAAGTAGACTTTGGTACCGGATTTGTCTCCGGCATTTTTATTGAGACTTGGATAATTGTTGAGTTAGATTATATTTTGACTTGTGTTGTATTTAATTTTATCTGTTCGATATCTTCTCATGCTGTAATCCTGTGATTGAGTATGTGTTGTTTTATTGTGTCATCCGTGCCTCCTTATGGAGATTGGATGCGTGTGTGAGTTTGGCTAGATAGTATCATGACCTTGACAGCGTTCTACCGCCGATGCTGCGGCGTAGGCTGGACGTACCCACACTCTCGTGCCCCTAAACCGGGTGCGGGTCGTGATACATTTTTAGTGGTGGCCCATGCAGGTCAGACTTCGCGAGTTGTGCGATGTCGTAGTAGTGTGGCATCTTTGTTACACTACTGCGTACCTGCGATAGGATCTAGGACATAGGATACTAGGACGAGAGCGAGTACTAAAACACAATTCCTTGAGAGATTCCTGGGATGACCCCTGAGAATCTTGTTAAAACTTTCAATTTAAAATTATTCCCTTGTTCCGTCCCTTCTCACTTATTGATTGTTGATTAGTTATTAAGTTAGGATTTTGGTTTCATTGTAGGGTTTGATTTTATATCAAGATGAATTTGCAGACTGATTTATGGTATTATCTGATAACGCACGTCGATGAGGACAGTGAGAAAGATTAACACTAGGGCTATTGGATTACTAGATATGGATTTAAATTTTAATTCGAAGCTTGAAAATGAATTACATTTTTGAATTTTGAGAAGTCGAGATATTATGTTATAAAAATTTTATTTTTGAGGAATTCAGATTCAATTTGATGAATCTAGACAAACTGTAAGGATTTTTGGAAGTGATAAAAATTTTCGTTTCAGTATTTAGATAATTGATCTTGAGGGAAGTATATGCATTTTACTTAAAATTTATTCAAGGAGTTATTTTGAGGAATTTTATTTTGAGGATAAGATTTTATTGGGGGAGAGATATACTAGTATATAATTGATGAGATGCATGTGTAAGGATCTGTTGGCTTGAATGTGATTGAGATTTCACTGCCAACTGGCTTAGGTGTTCATCTAGGAATGTATTGGAGAGAGAGCAGTACTTAGTATGGTGTGTTGCATTTGATATGCACTTGAGTGATAAGGATAACTAGTATCAACGGTTGTAGTAGGTAAGGAAGCTAGCAGTGAGTATGTTTCTGGTAGAACTGTGGTACCTAAGGGGATAGAGGTATCAGACCTTGGATGTATCTTTGACCTATGCAATCACAACTAGGATTTATTTCCAATCTTTTATCTTGAATATTGCTTCTTTAGAACTGTACTGTCCTTCCTTGATGATATCGCATTTTGCCTAAATTGATTCTTTGGGATCTGTCTTCAGGATGTCGCCGCAGACACGGTCTATGAGAGCGGAAACATCAGCTTTAGAGGGGTCTGCCACCTCTCCACCTGAGGGACAGACAGTCGTAGTTCCTCCTACATCTCCGATGCACGTAGGAGTGTCTGCACTTTTCGGGGATCCTCCTCCCCCACCTGTTCAGAAGATTGCCGCAGCTGTGACGGATAACCTTCCTCCTCCACCGACTCCGCTTCCCGGAGGTTTGCCCATTGACGGAACGCAGATGTTTACCTTGATCCAGGGCATGGTAGATGCCCAGAGAGTGACGACAGACGCTCAGCGAGTTCAAGCTGAGGCTCAGAGGGTGCAAGCAGAAGCGTACCAGGCACAAACCAAGCTGATGAGAGAAAACATGAAGAATGCTCATCAAGTGACTCTCCAAGCCTTGGAGAGAGTAGCACAGTACCAGCAGTTTCCTGGCCAACAGCAGCAGAGATCAGGCACTATAGTGGACTTCAAGAGAATGATGCCTCGAGAGTTTAAAGGCACCGAAGGGATACTCTACGCTGACGACTGGATAGAGGATATAGAGAGGAGCCTGCGATTAACCCAGATTCCGGAGAACTTGCAAATAGAAGCCGCTGGCAGTCAGATGTTCGATATCGCACTCACGTGGTATCGCACGGAGCCAAGAATTACTGCGCAAGGACTTACTTGGGAGACCTTCAAGGAACTCTTCAAGGAGAAGTTCTTTCCCAACGTGGCATTGGGAACCTTGGAAAGTCAGTTTTATGACTTGGTTCAAGGAAACATGTCGGTCGACGAGTACGCTGCAGAATTCTGTAGATTGAGCCATTTTGCATCGTCTATGATTCGGGACACAGAAGATCGAGCCCGGAAATTCAGAAAGGGACTGACGAGAGAGATTAGGTCGCGTACTTCTGGTCGTCGTACCGCTACCTTTGAGGCTATCTTGATGGATGCTCAGATTGCAGAAGAGGATCTGGATCTCAGGCCTAAGAGGAGTCACAATACTTTTGGAGATACGAATGGTAGCACAGGACCAGCCAAGCATCCCCGTATTCAGTACCAACAGCAGTACCAAGTACCATTTCATATTCAGCAACAACCATGGACATTTCAGCATCCACCGCAGTACCTAGCACCAGTTCCTATCCAGCAACATCCATGGGCGTATCAGTATCAACAACAGTACCAGGCACCAGTCCGTGTTCAGCAGAATCAGCCACAACCTCCGAGAGAGACACAGCAGACTTGTCATTTCTGTAAGAAGCCAGGTCACCTTTGGGAGAGCTGTAGAACGAGGCTAGGACTTTGTTTGCACCACGGTGCTGCAGGACATCGAGTAAGGGATTGTCTTCTAGCCCCTTATCTTCCCAGCCAGCGCGCAGCTTCAGATTATAGAGATCCAGTTAGGCTACCTGTGGAACCGTATATTGCTCAGCACCCGCGAAGGGAACCACCCCAGCAGGGCAGGGCATTTGCGATGACGGTCGAAGAGACCGATACTGCAGGTAATGTGTTAGCAGGTTCTGTTCTTTTCTTCCTTCTGTTCCTATCTATTTGATTGATTGACTAATACCTTAGTATCATAGCTTGTATGCATAATTTCTTGTTATAATATAGTTAGTAGTACCCCTGATACAGATACTGCAATACCATGACAAAAGACACTATGACTGTACATATTCCCCTTGGGTTGCATGTTGTATGATTGTAGAAAAATTTTCGTAGACCATGATTATCGGGGTTTGACCATGACGAAGATTCATGAAGGAGTTATGACTCGACAGGAGAGACAAGATGATTAACAAGATGAAAAAAAATTCGAGGATAATCATCGATTTAAATAAAGGGCCAAGAATTTAACATGGCAGAACTTATGATTTATTAATTCCAGGAAGATTATGACATGTTTAAATTGGTTATAAAAATTTGGAAATTTTGGGAGATTATCATTATATTTATTTGGTTACAAGTTATGAATTTTAAAATTTTATAGTTGGATGTCGCATTTGGAGAATCCTTAAGTATCGCATTGTTGAGTATTGTGAGGAAAGAGGAAATCGAGGAATAAAATTTTTGATGGACTAATGTTTGAATTCGAACTTTTGGGATGAGATTTACATTTTCTATATGTGCATTGATTAAAATCAAGTTAGAGGAGTGGATATTAAATTTCGAGTATTGAATTATTAACTAAAAAAAAAAATTTGGGAAATTTTTTGATAAAAATGGAATTTGATTCTATTTCGAGGATTTTTCAGGAATGTAAATAATTCAGAATTTTTAAAAAATTATGAGAGGACATTGTGGATTATTAACTGATTTCGTGATTGATGAATTTAAATTTGAGGGAAATGATAATGTGTATGATAAACGCTACTATGAGGATTTTAAATTTTGAGGACAAAATTCTTTTAAGGAGGGTAGACTTGTCACTACCACGTTCCGAAAAACAGGGATATTTTTGACTTTTTATAATATTTAATATTATGGTAGTTACAATTAAGTAATTGCATGATAGTATATTTAATTTAAATAATTATGTGATGTGTAATTAAATATAGTATTATATGCATTGTTCATTTATTTTGAGCTAGCAGACTTGACCTAGAAGCCAGTAGATGAACACCTGTCCGAATTAGGGAATTCTGTATTTAATTATTTTATCTAGAATTTATTTATTGGAGATTGTAATTAATTACCGTATTTTAATTAATTATTGCGCATTGCCTTTGCTTCGATATTTGGAGCGCTATCCTGACTTTTGCCTTCCAACAAATTTCAAAATCTTGCCCTAGACATGCCCGCCTTCCATTCTGCTATTTTTGTAACTCGTGATTATGCTCTCTGTGCATTATTTCTAGCCGCACAAAAATTATCGCGGACGTTATTTAATAAACCCCTATTTTGTATCGTTGTGCGTTCCAATTTAAATTGGAGGCAATCTTGACCTATTTTTCGTGCGGTCCAAATTAAGATAATATTCTGTTCTGAGTCGTCTTCATTATTGGTATTGATGACCTGACCTGATTTTGGCTCCATGTACTCCTAATTAATTTTAGAACACAACTTGCATTTATTTCTAATTAAATTAAGGATAATATTTTAACCGATTCTGAAAATCCTAATTTAATTCCAGTGCCCTGCTATTTGAGCCCACACCAAACTTACAGCGCCCCCTGACCCTACAAAACACCGGACACCGAATCGCCCGCCAAATTTTCGTCATTTTATGCGTCTGTGCAAATACCCAAATTTAAGGGGGCTAACTTGCAAATTTGCATTTTTGGTGTCAACACCCATTTGTTTAAACCAATGAGGGAGCCCTATTAATTTTTAATTAAACCTCACCCTCATTCCTACATGAATTATTTTTCCTCTTGACAAATCTGGACCACTCATTCTATGGGTCCATCCTCACCATTAGATTCACACATCCTCTCTTTATTTAATGTCCCATCAAACCCTAATCCCTAGAAAACCTAGGTTTTCCCCCTCCTCAAGCCTCCACAACCGTAGCCTCATTCTAATTTTTCTCCAACTCCTTCTTCTTTTCTTCTTCTCTTTCCTTTCTTCTTCTCCTTCGTCCTTCCTTCTTCTTTTTTATTGTTTTTTCTTTCTTCTTTCTTTTGAATTTTAAATTTGATAAGGGAGGGGGGGAACACTGTTCATTCTCCCCCCAAATACTGTGCACCCCGACCATTCAACCGACCTGTGCACCCGGCGGTCCCTGCCCACTCCGGCGCCGGCGCTCCAACTCCCTATCCCCGCTGCTCCGGCCCGGCCGACTCCCTCCGGGCGGCCGAGTCCCCCGCAGCCACTGCTCGGCCAAATCCCTCCGGCGACCGAGTCCCCTGTAAGCCCCTGATTTTTCAAAAAATATTAAAATTAGGATTTTCACAATTTTCTAGAATTTTTTGGGAATTTTCTGTAATTAAAATCAGGGTTTTGAATTATTACCTAATTTTTAATTGATATTAAACAATATTAAAATATCATGAAAATAATATTTTTGGGTGTAAAATGAAAAATTGGACTTAGGGTAATTTTTCTGGATTTTTCTGGGCCTCAGACCTATTTTTAAATGCCTGAAAACTATTTTATTAATTAATTAATTAATTAACTGTTTTAATTATTATTATTATTATTATTATTATTATTATTATTATTATTATTATTATTATTATATTTTTTTTCTTTAGCCCGGCCCGCCCCTGGCCCATTGGGCCGCGGCCCAGCCGCTATTCCGGCCCAGACCCGCCTTATCGGGTCGGGTCGGGTTCAGCCGAACCCGACCCGCCGTCAGCCGACCCGCCCGCGTGAACAGTTCCCCCCACGCCCCGCGTCCAGCGCCGGCCGCCGCGCGCAGCGCCGCGCGTTCCGCGCCTCGCTCGCCGCGCTCCGCGGCCACGTCGCCCCTCCGCTCCGCCTTGGCCGGCCCCCCTAACCGCCGCCTCCGCCTTATAAACCCCCCCCTCCGAGTCCCCTCCGGCCAGATCCGCCACCCCCCTCTCCTCTCCTTCTCCGGCCGAGCCGCCCAACCCCGAGCTCCTCCGCCTCACCACCTAGCCCTAGCCCCTCCGCCGCTGCTCGCCTCCGCCGCCTTGCCCCCGCCCTCGACCACCGAGCCGGCCTCCCCCCTTCCCCCGACAGCAACCTACAGCAGCAGCCGCAGCCGCCGCTGCCGGACCTCCCCGCGCGCCGCCGACCGCCAGCAGCCCCGCCTCGCTCCGGCGACCCGTCCCCCGCCCTCGTCGGCCGCCCAGCAGCCGCCCTCCGCCGTCCACGGCCACCCCCCGACGAAAACCCTAACCCTAGCCCTAATTTTGGGTTTCGTGTCGGACACGACACGGACACGTCTCGACCCTGATTTTCAGTTCCCCTTCAGGTACGTGTAACTTTCGCCTCGTAGCTCCGTTTTCAATTTCGCAAATTGTATTGTGAAGCCTGTATGACCCTCTCGGTGTCCGGACAAACTGTTCGGGGCATCGCGTCATGTGGTGATCGCACACCGTGATCCAAAAACAGGAAAAACCAGACCCTGTTTTACCCCCGGAACTGAGTCCGCCCCGCCAAACGGGATGACTTGGTCGCGTGCGGTCTTCACAGATACGTACGCACCGTCGATACGGACGTGTGAGATTTCGCGGAAGCTGATTCGGGTGTGCGTGCACACCGGAATCAACGCGTATCCGCGGACATCGCCCCGTATCCGCCTTTTCTGCAATTTTCCCTAACTTCGTGCACACTCGTCAGATCGAGACGAAACTTGCGCCATCGGACTCGTAGCGATACGCCGGTCCTGTGGGTCAAGTTTGGTTCGATTCTGAGAACGTTGATGAAATCGCGTGTCGTGGGCCCCACAGGCCCCGCTCGACGGGCGATTTTGTGTTCGGCTCATCGGAATCCAAATCTGGAAGTTCCGTTGGGTTCGTATCAGCGTTCCTGACCTGTTGACACTAAGTTTGATGAATTTAGAGACCTTCGACCCGGACACGTTTTTCGGTGCAAAGTGGGCCACCGGCGGACCCCGTTTTGACCCGAAACTGCCGTTTTTGCCCTTGTCTACAAATTGGACCCAAGGATAGGTGTTTCTTGCTATTTGACATCTTCTGAGAGTGATGGTAATGTCTATTTCAGCTTTTGGACTCATCTCTGGACTTTTCCCCCAAGAACCTAACTAATCAGATCCAAACAACAGGCAAGTACCTGCACTTCAAGTTAATCTTTATATATTGTGATAATTAATTCCCTGCCATACATGTACCCTTGATGTTTACACCTAGTATTAGAAATATTGAATTTCATGTCTTGAATATTGGTAGTTCCTGTCTTATTTTTCATGTCGGGTGGGAGAATACTAAGGAGGCATGTAGTTTACCCTTTCCCCTGGATTGTCTAATAGCTGTTGGTACACGACTGTCCATCAGCCGAATCTCGATTGTATTGTCTAATAGCCATTTATGATGGCCGGATTAGCCTTATAAACCCCTGCATGCCAACTATGTATTCTAAAACAAACACAAGTTCACACAGATAATTCTGGTCATGTTATATTTCTTGCTGGCTATTGTAGTTTCATTTCCTGTTTCATTTATTTCAGTTTCTCATATTCCTGTTTACAGCTAACTCTGAGATAATAATATTCTGCTAATGCTGTTTCTCAACCTGATATCCAATATTTAATTGTCATAAAATATTTAGTTTAATCTTGTTGTGCACTGTGTACTTTGCTCCTTTCCTGACTGGATCTGTTGTTTAGGCGATGATGAGAACCTTGCCCCCACCTATTATGGCCCCTATGAGATAGCAGGTGATGCAGTTGCAGAGCCAGTTCCCGCACAGGAAGCTACTCCTGCTGACTAGTTAGCAGTAGTTATCTTAGTTTTGCTCTTTATCTTAGCAATCGGGTTTGTCCCCGATTTCATTCTGATTCCTATACTAAAATATTTGAATCTGTTGTCACATTTATTTCAGTTGCAATCTTAAGTTCATTTCTCATTATTATCTTGCCAATGTTATTTGTGAATAAGCTAGTTAGTAAATCTGGATTTGACCTAGACAGCGTACTACCGCCGATTCTGCGGCGTAGGCTGGACGTACCCACGCACTCGTGCCCGAATTTCCGAGTGCGGGTCGTGACACATTTTTATGGTGGCCCATGCAGGTCCTATCCTAAAATAGGGTAATACCCTAGGACAGGGTATGGAATAAGATTGAGGATTCTAGGAAAAGCTCATTCACAGTATAGGGTCCTTATTTCAAATTCTTGATATCTTTGCTGCTCAATTTTCCTATCGCCTTTGATTTCTAAGTATTCTATTCTGATCTTCCTATCCCTTAAACTTTCAGAATGGTCCAGACAAGGAACACATTAGGAGGCACATCAGAACCAGCTGAGCAGAATGTGCCCGAGACCCTTGCACTCCCGCCGCCTCCATCGGTTTCGGCAGTTACCCTAGATGGGGCACAGCTGCTAGGAGTGTTCCAGGGATTGGTGGAATCCCAGAAAGAACAGACGGCACTTCTGCGGACCAGCCTCTCAGAAGCTATTAAGTCCCAGGAGTCGCCACTCAAGAGGCCAGGGAGTGCCAAAGATTTCAAGAATCTAAGACCCCTGGAATTCTACGGAACTGAGGGCATTCTCTATGCCGATGAGTGGATAGAGAACGCCGAGAGACTCCTGAAGACTGCTCGGGTTCCTGACGATCTTAAAGTGGAGTCTGCAAGCCTGCAACTGTTCGACATTGCTCGAACCTGGTTCAGAGATGAACCCCAATTATCTGCCCCTGACATCACCTGGGAAGACTTCAAGAGGCTATTCAAGGAGAAATTCTACCCCGAAGTGGCTCGGGAAGCTCTCGAAAGCCAATTCGAGAGACTGGAACAAGGTAATCTGTCTGTTGATGAATATACTGCTGAATTTAGCAGGTTAAGCCACTTTGCGGAGTACATGGTTAGTACCCCGGAGGACAGAGCCCGTAGATTCAAGAAGGGGCTGTCTCCGGATATTCGCCTTGCTGTCACCACCAGCCGAGCTCGTACCTATGAAGAAATCCTGAGCGTGGCACACGGCGTAGAGAGAGATATGGGGCACAAACTGAAGCGAGAAAGAGATACCGGAAATGCGGGACCCAACAAACGCCCTTTTCAACAACAACAGCAGGGGGCCCCGCAACAAGCTCAGCGTCCTCTCCCTCGAGCTCCAGCACCCCAACACCAGGCCCAGGGACAGAACCAACAAGCTGCTGCTTGTAACTATTGTCATAGACCAGGCCATACTTGGCAAGTTTGCAGAAAGAGGCTAGGTGTTTGTCTACTTTGTGGCTCAGCAGCACATCAAGTGAGGGACTGTCCCGCTGCTCAAGGACGCGGACAGGCTTACGTAATGACCGTGGAGAACACGCAAACTCTGGAAGCAGCTAATGCGCGTAAGTGATTCGTAGATATCTTTTCTAGTATTGTTTTCGTGCCTATTGGTTCGTGACCTCAGCCCCAACCTAGTAATTTTGAACTTGCTAAATACCTGGTATGCTTTTAAATTTGATAACTGTTTTAGAGGATTTTGCTATTATGCTTATTTTATGTTATTTTGTGAACTTCAATAATTTGTACCTCTTTTCATCATCATCTAGCGCACTTAATTTTGCTAAACTCGACTAATGCTGCTATTTTATAGCCTAGTTTTGCAAGCTTACCCTTTATCGGGCTTGTTCATGACACATGTATTATTGAGGCCTGATCAACCCCACTAATACAAGTGTCTACTCAGAATCAGTGTACTACGGTCTGATCAACCTTAGTGCATTTTGATTCGCACTTCGCATGACTACTTATGTGGATTGAGGTATAGTCGACTAGTCTACTTGCCCCTAAATACGTCCGAGCATATCGTTTCAGCATTACCAGAATAAAATCTCGATCCTTAATCGCCTGACAATTCCCATTAGAATTCCTAAAAAATGCCTTGATCCCTATACCTCTGTTCTACCACCTCGCCCTTAAACTCTTTATTATTGATCCTCGTCTTTCCTTATTTCGGAAAGACAAAAAAAAAAAAACCTGTGGTTGGTATAAGTTGATTTGTAGTGCTAGACATACCCTCAGACCGGATGAATTGATGATAACCCTTTATGACCAAGGCAAGACCCTAGGTGCTGTGTTTGTATTGCAGACTTGAAGATTCAATGCCATGATTTACTAAGTTTGGGACCTAGCCTTACTAGTTGTCCAGCCTTAGAGGATATGGGTAAAATTCTAAGTTGTGTAGCGACCGCAATGTCCACCTGAGAGAAACCCGTTAGACTACAATCAAGTGAGTTTGGACAGAGCGAACCCTGCCATAATTTAAATTTCGAGGACGAAATTTTATAAGTTGGGTAGATTGTAAGCCCCTGATTTTTCAAAAAATATTAAAATTGGGATTTTCATAATTTTCTAGAATTTTCTGGGAATTTTCTGTAATTAAAATCAGGGTTTTGAATTATTACCTAATTTTTAATTGATATTAAATAATATTAAAATATCATAAAAATAATATTTTTGGGTGTAAAATGGAAAATTGGACTTAGGGTAATTTTTCTGGATTTTTCTGGGCCTCAGACCTATTTTTAAATGCCTGAAAACTAATTAATTAATTAATTAATTAATTAACTGTTTTAATTATTATTATTATTATTATTATTATTATTATTATTATTATTATTATTATTATTATTATTATATTTTTTTTCTTTAGCCCGGCCCGCCCCTGGCCCATTGGGCCGCGGCCCAGCCGCTATTTCGGCCCAGACCCGCCTTATCGGGTCGGGTCGGGTTCAGCCGAACCCGACCCGCCGTCAGCCGACCCGCCCGCGTGAACAGTTCCCCCCACGCCCCGCGTCCAGCGCCGGCCGCCGCGCGCAGCGCCGCGCGTTCCGCGCCTCCCTCGCAGCGCTCCGCGGCCACGTCGCCCCTCCGCTCCGCCTTGGCCGGCACCCCTAACCGCCGCCTCCGCCTTATAAACCCCCCCCCCCCCCCGAGTCCCCTCCGGCCAGATCCGCCACCCCCCTCTCCTCTCCTTCTCCGGCCGAGCCGCCCAACCCCGAGCTCCTCCGCCTCACCACCTAGCCCTAGCCCCTCCGCCGCTGCTCGCCTCCGCCGCCTTGCCCCCGCCATCGACCACCGAGCCGGCCTCCCCCCTTCCCCCGACAACAACCTACAGCAGCAGCCGCAGCCGCCGCTGCCGGACCTCCCCGCGCGCCGCCGACCGCCAGCAGCCCCGCCTCGCTCCGGCGACCCGTCCCCCGCCCTCGCCGGCCGCCCCAGCAGCCGCCCTCCGCCGGCCACGGCCACCCCCGCGACGAAAACCCTAACCCTAGCCCTAATTTTGGGTTTCGTGTCGGACACGACACGGACACGTCTCGACCCTGATTTTCAGGTCCCCTTCAGGTACGTGTAACTTTCGTCTCGTAGCTCCGTTTTCAATTCCGCAAATTGCGTTTGTGAAGCCTGTATGACCCTCTCGGTGTCCGGATAAACTGTTCGGGGCCATCGCGTCCTGTGGTGATCGCACACCGCGATCCAAAAACAGAAAAACTAGACCCTGTTTTACCCCCGGAACTGAGTCCGCCCCGCCAAACGGGATGACTTGGTCGCGTGCGGTCTTCACAGATACGTACGCACCGTCGATACGGACGTGTGAGATTTCGCGGAAGCTGATTCGGGTGTGCGTGCACACCGGAATCCAACGCGTATCCGCGGACATCGTCCCGTATTCGCCTTTTCTGCAATTCTCTCTAACTTCGTGCACACTCGTCAGATCGAGACGAAACTTGCGCCATCGGACTCGTAGCGATACGCCGGTCCTGTGGGTCAAGTTTGGTTCGACTTCTGAGAACGTTGACGAAATCGCGTGTCATGGGCCCCCACAAGCCCCGCTCGACGGGCGATTTTGTGTTCGGACTCATCGGAATCCAAATTTGGAAGTTCCGTTGGGTTCGTATCAGCGTTCCTGACCTGTTGACACTAAGTTTGGTGAATTTAGAGACCTTTGACCCGGACACGTTTTTTCGGTGCAAAAGCGGGCCACCGGCGGACCCCGTTTTGACCCAAAACTGCCGTTTTTGCCCTTGTCTCCAAATTGGACCCAAGGACAGGCGTTTCTAGCTATTTGACATCTTCTGAGAGTGATGGTAATGTCTATTTCAGGTTTTTGGACTCATCTCTGGACTTTTCCCCCAAGAACCTAACTAATCAGACTCCAAACAACAGGCAAGTACCTGCACTTCAAGTTAATCTTTATATATTGTGATAATTAATTCCCTGCCATACATGTACCCTTGATGTTTACACCTAGTGTTAGAAATGTTGAATTTTATGTCTTGAATATTGGTAGTTCCTGTCTTGTTTTTCATGTCGGGTGGGAGAATACTAAAGAAGGCATATAGTTTACCCTTTCCCCTGGATTGTCTAATAGCTGTTGGTACACGACTGTCCATCAGCCGGATCTCGATTGTATTGTCTAATAGCCGTTTATGACGGCCGAATTAGCCTTATAAACCCCTGCATGCCAACTATGTATTCTAAAACAAACACAAGTTCACACAGATAGTTCTGGTCATGTTATATTTCTTGCTGGCTATTGTAGTTTTTATTTCCTGTTTCATTTATTTCAGTTTCTCATATTCCCTGTTTACAGCTAACTCTGAGATAATAATGTTCTGCTAATGCTGTTTCTCAACCTGATATCCAATATTTTAATTGTCATAAAATATTTAGTTTAATCTTGTTGTGCACTGTGTACTTTGCTCCTTTCCTGACTGGATCTGTTGTTTAGGCCGATGATGAGAACCTTGCCCCCACCTATTATGGCCCCTATGAGATAGCAGGTGATGCAGTTGCAGAGCCAGTTCCCGCAGCACGAGGAAGCTACTCCTGCTGACTAGTTAGCAGTAGTTATCTTAGTTTTGCTCTTTATCTTAGCAATCGGGTTTTGTCCCCCGATTTATTTTGATTCCTAGACTACAAATATTTGAATCTGTTGTCACATTTATTTCAGTTGCAATCTTAAGTTCATTTCTCATTATTATCTTGCCAATGTTATTTGTGAATGAGCTAGTTAGTAAATCTGGATTTGACCTAGACCAGCGTACTACCGCCGATTCTGTGGCGTAGGCTGGACGTACCCCACGCCACTCGTGCCCGAAATCTTCCGGGTGCGGGTCGTGACATCCCCACGCTCCGGCTATTCCTCTCCCATCTCACCTCCTCCGCCCTCCTCTCTTCCTCCTCCCTGCTGTGTTTTCCACCACCACCATCAGCGACTCCGGCGAGACCACCCCAACTTCCCGAGCTCCTCCTCCCTGTGCTCCGGCGACCGAGCTTCCTCTCCGGTCCGGCCATTTCCGGCCAGCCCGCTGTGAGTTCCTTCTCCCCCTCTTTCCTTCTTTATATATATATATATATATATATATATATATATATATAATTCATATATATATCTATATATATATATGTAGCTAATGTATATGTATTGTATGTATAATTAATGTGTAGACATATACGCATATACGTATGAGCATATAGTAAATATATATATGCTATAGCATTTATCTAATTAATGTTGTAAATACATGAATATGTATAGCATTTATATTATTTAATATTTAAACACATAATGTATAGTATATATATAATGTATTAGTATGTTAATGTAATTAATGTATTAGTATGGTAAATGTAATGTATTGATAAATTAATTAATGTGTATAATTAATGATGATATGTATATATATATGTACATGTATATATTAAAATATGATTTATATATATATATATATACGTATTCTAGTATGTATGATTAAATTGATATATATATATATATATATTGGTTATTTTATATATATGAGATATCTAGTAAATAAAAAGCATATACTAGTACAAACTAAATTCATATATTAGTATGTTTAAGAATGATGTTGACAATATATATATATGTATGTACTTTTGCACATATATGATATGTACGCATTTTGACATATGTTAATTATATATGTACGTATTTTGGAAAATGCACAACTATAGCAAGTAATTATATTGGTATATATTTTAGATATATATATATATATTATGTTAAATTCTTTAGTATGTATACAAATATAAATATGTATTATATTCCTTTCCATGAACTATGGTTATATAGATATACATACAAGTACTATTTATTATGTTTATATATATATATACAAGTATTATTTATTTTAAAGTATATATTTTTACATATATCTATTATTGTAATGGATGGAAATTTTATATATTAGTTAATGAGATGTTTATTTAAATATGTATCCCTACTAGATGACCCTAGTTGACTAGTGCCCTGCCTGGCATGGCCCTGAGGCCAGTGTTTATAGACTGTGTGTTAGGGTAGCACCTGATACCAGTGTTATTGTGATGTGTTTTTAGGACTGTTGCTTTACCCAGGGGATACTCTGGAACAGGACATCCATAAATACCAGCTAAGGACCCAAGGCAAGTACATTCTCTGATAATTTCCAATTGTTGATAATTTCTATAAATTCAATAATCTAGAAATGTTACATCTGAATCCTTGACACTGTGCTACACGGACTAGTATAGCTTGGATCTGTAGTCATGAGATGTTACCTTAATTATCGTTTGACATCGTACACGACATGCATATTAGACATCGTACATGATAGATTGGACTTGCTCGTGTATCGTGACGTGTCATGGTTGGATCCACAGTACTAGTTGGGGGCGGGGAAGTAGTTAGTAAGAAATGTGATCATAACCTCTTATTGTAGTGTAGAACAATGTAAGTGTTAATCATGCTCTTCACCCATGATTAGCCAGGCCCTATAGCTATCGTACATGTTTCCAAGTCGATCACATTTTGAAACTACTATTTCAAACACTTAGAATAGATTACAGTTCCCTATTTAAATCATATACTACATCACCCGTATATGATACTGTTCCTTGTTCTTTTCATTTTCATACATGCATTGACTGTATCATATTGCCTACTGCCTGTCTCTTTACATTGTCTGTCTCTTTATTTTTCCATTGCATTTATTCACTGTCTGCTCAGTATCTAGTATCATCTGTTTATTGCTTTATAGTCCTTATCAATTACATGAAACTGTTATTTGAGATTTGTACTTTGCTCCTTCCTGACTGGAAACATTTTTCCAGACTATGCCTTAGAGGACCGTTGTCCGACACTTTATGGACCATATGGTGAGTAGCTGCAGACTTGGTAGATTAGTTGTGATTCCGGGAGGCCTAGCCGGAAATTACTATATTTTTTGTTAGTTCTTTAAGTAGACTATTTGGTACCGGATTTGTCTCCGGCATTTTTATTGAGACTTGGATAATTGTTGAGTTAGATTATATTTTGACTTGTGTTGTATTTAATTTTATCTGTTCGATATCTTCTCGTGCTGTAATCCTGTGATTGAGTATGTGTTGTTTTATTGTATCATCCGTGCCTCCTTATGGAGATTGGATGCGTGTGTGAGATTGGCTAGATAGTATCATGACCTTGACAGCGTTCTACCGCCGATGCTGCGGCGTAGGCTGGACGTACCCACACTCTCGTGCCCCTAAACCGGGTGCGGGTCGTGATACAGGGTATGTCCTAATATTTCAAATCAATCTTTAGTTTCCATTATATATCTATTTTTATTTCGAGGACGAAATATTCTAAGAAGGGTAGATTGTAAACTCCCTCGACCAGATTTTAACATTTTAAAATCATTTTTAGCAATTTAGGATTTATTACAATATTTTAATTTATTTTGCTTACATATCCTATTGATTGGTGCACCTGTCCATCACACAATTAATTAGAGTATTA
>JAYESA010000019.1:128036085-128091085 GCA_036927795.1 Iris macrosiphon
ATGAAGAGTATATAATGATCTACTCGAAGCATTAGCGGAGTCTACTAGCATGAAGCTAAGGTAGCATGTGAGGGTCCAATTATAAGCCAAGTTTTATTTCCAAGTTCTAACACAAGCAATACAAGATAGTATTATTCCCTTAGCTAGGTGCATTATATTCTTTATTATCATGCAAGGGGTGGTTCACCTAGCGACTAACATGTATCATCCCTAATTTATGTATGCAGGCGAAGCAAAGAAAGTTTATCGTAGCCACCCACCTTAGCGATAATTCACCTCAGTCGAGCGATACTCTGAGCGTGTCTTTGAAAGTCTAAGTCTGAACTCATGAAGGGCCAAGTGTGAATTATTTTTCTCAAGTGAGTCTTCTCGCAGAGCGAGGCGGGTCGGGTCGTTGCAGTTGTACCATTTGAATCGGCTATCTGCATTGATGCGGAATGGGTCGTTACATTATACATATGTAATGCCACTAAGAACAAGTCTCATCCTCGAGACTTCCTAAGCGTAAATCGTTCTATCGCACATTATCAAATCTAACTCACGCATAATACTTTGTATCACTTATACCCATTTAAACACAACTTCTTACTCGTTTTGCTCACTTCGTATCGCATGCGTGCTGGATCTATTTCATTGAATAACTCTATCACTCAATTCGAGGTGGCTATAATACACGAACGTCGTATTCTCTGACTCTGTCTCTTCTGCGCCATAGTGCAAAACTTATATCACTTAACACGGGACAGGATCTATCATGTACGATGATCTTAGGCTGAGGCCAACTTATCCAAATAATTATACTCATCCATACGAATCTAATATTTTTACTTAAACTAGCATTCGAGAACAATATATCGTGAGTCTGGATCGTGCACATATTCAAAGCATCCCCCAAACATATACATGTTAACCAACTTAGCGATAGCAAAGTCTTTGCAATCAAGTTCAATATATCACTGAGTCTTGGATCGTGCACACGTTCAAGGCGTCCCTCAAACATATGCATTCAACCAAACTTAGCGTTAGCGAAGTCGGACAAGCTACTTGCAAAAATCTCAAGGGTTCTAATTATGGATCACCATGATGCCTCAACTGGGGTCAATCAAAATTGAAGTTATTTTCAATTCAACTAAAAACCAAGAATTTTACTGTCGTCAAACACAATCTATCCAATTACTGACTAGCGTATAAGTCCCATCATATATTCTGTTCGTGTCAAACATAACATACACTTATCGACCCAATCCTAACTCTAAGTTGTTGCCCCAGTTCTATGGCTTGCTCAAGTAATACTCTAAAGTCGGTCATACAAGTTCTTTCACTAGGTATAGGGTCGTCTGCCTAATCACTAGGTCAGCTAACAAGGTCATAGGTACAGTTCAAGTTCATAATTTTTATCGTGCTAATTTGTTGCACGATATTCTTATGAATTCCCTAAGTTCAAACCATTGTTATCTCACAAGGGGTATTCTATCCAAGCTTATTTTACTCAGATTTCTAAACACCGAGTACAAATCATCCTATCTATATCAACATATTCGTTGCACAAGGTCCGAGTCAGTTTAGTAAAACTGTTCCTAAGACACGTTCTTTCAATCAAATCTATGATATATCTACGTCGTATGTCAAACCTAATGATTCGCATAATCTATCTCCCCGACTATGTTTGAATAGAATCCACATATCCAATCTTTTCTAAGTCTAGACTACCAAGTCACGATTCAATTCTAAATCTTCAATCTAAATCATAATTCTAAGTTGTCCAACATGATTCATGTATCCTTTCATGAAACCATCAAGCGTGTCTTACTTCATGTTCTAGACTAACTCATCCTTGAAATACTTCTGATTCACTTGTATTCTAAAATTTATCTAATCGTGTCGAACCATAAGTCAAAATGATTCTTCAATTATCATGTTCCGATCTTCCACAAGTTAAATCATCCCCATTTGACGTAAAATTACCACGCCAATGCCCCCGCTGGATAATCATACTAATTTGGGCGTGAAGCATGTACGAGCATGGAGTTACGCTCGAACAAGACAAGAATATCAAACGTTATGGTTATCATCGAAATGATTGAGATACCTTATCATTATACTTTTGTTTCATCCAGGTTATATATGTATATCCACTAAGTTATGTTCATCCATGCCGTGATCATAATTCGTCTATCCAAATCGTCCAACTTCAGTATTACTGTTCGATCAATCCGTAGTCTACTTCTAGCATTCCTCAAACAACTAAGTTCAATACTCAAGCCAAAGTCTACCCACCTTCGATACGTTCTATTTTATCAAGTTCGTCTGAATAATCATCGGATATGTTCCCGTGAGTTCGATCATCCCCGTTAGACGTGAAATTACCACGTCAGCACTCCCGCGGGATAATCGTTCTCATTCGGGCCTGATGTCGAGTGTTTCTTTTGAACTAGATTCAAGATCGTTCACCCAATTCAAGATCAAATTCGTTATCGCTTACCTCTTTCATCGAACCACAATATTCTTTTACTTGTATCAATCTGTTCTATCTTCCAATTATTAATACCATATCAAGTCTATTAATTCAAAACCACAATATTTATTCCCAAGCAAACTTCTATTGAGCGATACCCTACTCAAGTTCAATCTGTTTAATTCAATTTAAAATTGTACATACGATCCACCAAGTTTCCACGACTAAGATATTGATTCCATTACCTTTAGTCCCTATTCGATGTAAGCCTTATCACTTGTTTAACACCTTCTCAATTATTCGAATCAACTATCGTACGAGACCTCTGAATTCACTTGAACATTTCCAAAATGATCCATACACCTCTCAGGAATCGAGTCATCCAATTAAATCCTCAATCGGGTTCGTATCACTCGCTCGTATATTTACCAAGTTGTTCCTTAGAACTCTTGCTCGTTACCTTAGCGTCGCATTGATAATTTTTAGTCTCGTATAGACCCCTATTGATAGTCATCCAAGTAAACCATATTTGATTTGTATCTGTTGACACAAAATACTGTTAGAACTATTTCTCAAAATCCAAGCACGATCCTCTATATTCGCCTTAATTATAATCTGATAGCATTCTATCAGTTGCCAATCTAAGTCTGACTAATCCTCATCCGAACGATATCATAATCTCGCTCGCAAACTTGCTTGCACCAATGGGCCTTGGCGCGCGATACTCAACACAACTTAGCCGAAAGGCTGTGTGCATAGCTAACCGTCCAAACGATATTCTATCTCGCATACTACCCAACTTGGTAATCACGTAGAGGTATTCGGGTTCGCACATAATTTGCCAATTCTAGCACGAGTCTATTCCCACAAAGTCTAACACAGGTCAGAACAAGGGTCTTCGCATAACTATCGAGTTCAAGCAATCATACCATTCACATATACTTTAAAAATTACTTAGACTCATTGTATGAAATATCCCAATGGGTCAACAAAAGAGAGCGTATGCAAATAACCCACGAACGATCTTTTAAAACTAAGAGAATCGATAAGAAGTCCAAGAACGTAAAGCCATGCTCTAATACCATTATGTCACGTCCCGAACTTCCACAAGATTGGCCGTCCCCGCTAGGCGTGAATCATCGTGCCAGCGCTCCCATGGGACGATCATTCCCATCAGGACGTGATATTGCGCAAGCATAAGCTGCGTCCGCGGAAGACCATGATTCGAACAGACAAAGAAATAGCTAAGCCACAGAGTCGCACAAATAGTCTCCAATACAGCAAAAAATTGAACGACACGAGTAAACGGGCGTTCGATAACTAGTTCACCAAGTTGATATAGCGAAAACATAAAATAAACACAAGTATGATACATAAACAAGCTCTTTATTGATAATGAATACGGTTATAAGTGGCGCTAGGGCGAGATTACAAGTCGCTTAATGCTCTCTCTCTCTCCTTCAAACATATAAAGGCGTGCCAAGCGGCTTAGAACTTGGGATGATACATAGGAGATATTCTAATATTATGTCCTGTATATGTGCTTCAGCTCTGGACGCAACACTCCAGGGCTCCATATTGAACTCCATGTCTTAGCGTGCACGAGGGGATACTCCGCACCGAATGAGGTTCTCCCGCACCCTGCAAGCAATTTGGTGGGTTATCAGTACATGAATGCACTAGTGGGAAGGCTTCTCGCCTGTTCGACAAACCCAAACATGTTGTATTAGTTCTGTACACCATCTATTAGGTTATATTTCTAGTCTTTTCTTAGGATCAGTTTCATGGCAATGATGTAAAGCATAACTCGTGTGGCAGTGCGTCATGCGATATAAGAGAAATATGACAAAACTTACCAACTTACCATTCTTCCTTCCCTGAACAACGATAGAATCAAGTTAAACCAAGCATGAATATTTATAATGAAATCAAAGATCGCATAAGTAAGAACGAATGTTACGGGCGTGTTCTGACTGAGGCCCATGATGTTACTCGAATACCCATGTGAATATTATACTCAGATTACTCAGAGGTGTTATACTTATTTTACACATATATTTCAGATTTCTTATTCAATGCAATGGCTCGCACGCGGATTGCCGCAACCTAGCCAACTTAATCTATATTAAGCTCACTGACATAGCCATTCACGACTAGTCTCTCTCAGAACTGAGACTTATGTTGAGATAGGTATACCAAATATACGATGCCATACCTTGGGCCCTCTACCGATATTTGCGTTGCCCCAACCAGGCAGAGCATTCTATAGCCATTTGGTTGCATAAATATCCTATGATTCCTTCTTGGCCGGCATGATCCCGGGGCCTGGTGATTCGTCCGAGGAATCCACATACCTCGTGCATGAGTTGTCCGTGACCATTTATAATTCTTTCCTTTATCTTTCTCTTTTCTTTCCCTTTTCTTTCTCTTTATCTTTGAAACGACGATGGTTGTCGACGCGGTAGGCCATTACCCGCTACAAGCCATCCTAAGCGATTCTTGGATTATAGACTGGGTTGGCGGTGCTCCATGGAGTGCGGGTAGCGAGCCCGCTACACGTCCCAGACATACTCGTTTATAATCTATCTTCACTTTCATTCTAGCTTATCCATTCTTCATATTTTTAATCTTGTATTATGCAGTTCTCGATATAAAAAACCGCCCTGGCGAGCATTTCTATGTTTCCATTAGTTGTTTCAAAAATGACTATTTTGATAGTCTTCCTACCTCAAGTGAGTGAACCATACTTAAGTGAAGTTCATCGATTCGTAGGATGACTTTATAGCGAGCACTGAAATGAGACGAACGAATACTAGTTAGCATATAAAGCAGGCAAGCATTGCATTAGTATGAAACATAAGCATAATAATAAGAAACATGCATAATTCTCTACTAGAAACATCCTCCGTTATACTAGCACGGTCTAAGGGGCAATGTGAGGAACCATCTATAATCCAAGTTTTATTTCCATGTTCTACACAAGCAATACAAGATGATATTATTCCCTTAGCTAGGAGTGTTGTATTCATTATTAGCATGCAAGGGTAATTCACCTTGCGACTAGCATGTATCTCAATGTTTTATGGTGTGCAGGCTAAGAAAAGACAGGTTTATCGTACACTACTAAAAATTGTGGTGTTAACGATGCTATAAAACGTCGCTAAATTATAAAATTATGCCGCTGAAATAAAATAGCGACGTTATTAGCGACATTTTATAATTATCGCGGTCTAGCTAGTCGCTGACGAAAAATATGCTGCTATACGCCGCAACTAGTGACGTATCTTAGTGATGTATGAATATCGCAAAATTTTCACCAATTAGCGACGTTCTGCGGCATAACGTCGGTATATGAGCGACACAAATTTAGTTGCAAAATGTTACTGATATTTCTATACTTAGGGACATTTACTATGTCACTAAACGTCGCTAACATTCTTCCGTTAGTGACGTTTAGCAACACATGTACGTCATTAATATTTTTTGAATGTAGCGATATTTAGCAACGTATTTTAGTTACATCTTGATAACATGGCAGAGATTGCCAAGTCAACAAATTAGCAACTTTTAGCGACATATTTGTGATATCTTGGTACAGGGATAACAACGTTATGATACCTCTCTATGACATATTTGTACGTTGCTAAGCATCGCTAGACGTCGATAAACGTCACTAAATTGCTGTAAAAAAATTAAAAAAATACATTTTTTTATATAATAATTTATATAACAATATTCAGCCTACAGTTTATACAAATATATTCATAGTTTATAAAAATAGATTGTCACACATAAGCAAATTATTAAACACCGATAAATTAAAACTACTGTCACTGTTGGCCAATGTCATACAAATTCATACATACATAAAAATCTGAAATAAATATCCCCATGTCACAAAATAAATATATACAACAGACCAAAAATGGGCCAATGTCACACAAATTCCCAAAAATGGGCCAAATTTATACAAACTCCTAACTGTCTGTCCAACCTAGGACTAATGCTTATCAGGAGGAGGAGGAATACCACCGTGCAACTAGGATATAATATAGTCCAACTGGCCCTGTGAAAGCGCCACCAATGTCGAACTAGTAAGCAATATCGTCAATGGAGTCGGTGTTGATGCCAGTGAACCAGGAGGACGTATCCGCTCCAATGCTGATAGGCGATCATTGTATGAATCCATGACACCTATAATCCGAGTAACGGAACGCTGTGTCGATGATGCCAGATTTGTAATGTCCCGCTGTGTCGCCTCGGTCATAGTCCTGAGCTCCATACGGTTTTGCTCGAGCACATCAAAACGTGCTAAGATCCTCGCATCGTCCATCTGCGGCTGGGACTGGGGCTGCTGTGAAATCAGTTTCAGCATCTCGTCACATAGAGACATAATATGATGGTCAACTCTCTCCTGCTGGACTCGCACCGACACTTGGGAAGGCTGTGGGGGTATGAACATGGTAGAGGGGGTCCTAGAGCCCTGTGTCATAACATAGGTGCCATAAGATCCCTTACCATAGTATGTATCCCTCTACAGACCACCAACGATGGTCTGCCATAGCTCATCAGGCGACAGAACTAGGTGGGCCGGTGGCTGCGAGGAAGTACCGGTCTCTCCCTTGGGAGGTGCAGACGCAGCATATTGCATCGACTGCTCACGGAGCCGTAGATACTCATTCTAGAAAAAAATAAATTGCTCAATAAATATACTTGTTACTAACTACATGGATATTTATTTGCATATTTTCTAAGTTATTCAAAAGCAGGGGTACCAGGTATTATAAACCAAAAATATAGAGATAATTAGTGTAAATAACTCTATTATCTAAGCAACTTATTACTAACTACATGGATATTTATTTATATATTTTCTAAGTTATATTAAAATAAAAAATGTAAAGTAATACTTACGTAAGTCTGCGTGGCCCTATCATTGATTAGCTGTCAGCCCTCCCGATGGGTGGCGAGGAAGACGGTCACCATGTTAGCTGCTTCACCCCTCTGGACCTGTTAATTACAAATAGATACATTTTACTAAAATTAACCATTTTATCCTACTTTGGTTAAAATAGTATTATATACGTTCAAATACTTACCATTGCGACGAAAGTATTTCGTCATCGGAATCGGCCAACGACACCACTTTCCTGCCTTCTTCCTGGCCGCCTTCGCCTTCTCCGACTTTTCCTTGTACATGGGATCATCGAATCTATCGTCGAATCTAGCCCTCATCTGATTCCACTGCTCAGTTGTGATCCAACCTTGGATTGGTTTTCCCAAACCATCATAGTCCTTCTGATCATTGATCGCATCCTAGACTGGCTTGGCAGCGACGGAAGGAAACATCTCCTAAATTACCTCGGCCCGGTGTGGTGGGTAGAAATACGTGTCCTACGAGAAGTAATATAGTAAGTTATGTAATATAAATAAATTAGGTGATCGATATTAAAACCAAATATATTTTTATATTGAAGTGCTTAAACTAGAAAGCCTTTCTCTCGTCTGGAGCATCGGAGTAGTTGATCCAAGGGCCACCATAATTGTACCTCAAAAAGAGCCCAGGCATCTCTGTACCCTCGATGGGCGATAATATATATATATATGCGTAAGGAAATGTTAACTAATTAACTTAATTTATACCGGCGGCCCAAATCTCCATCTAATGCTCGTCCAGAGGCGCGCATGGAGGATCTCTCTGATACTACGAGGGATGGGCCTCGCCCGTCTCCTCCTCGATCTCCATGGAACCATCAACAGTAGGAACGATAGACGGAGTAGTAGGCTCCGGCCTGGAAGTGCTCGTCCCAGGAGTACTGTCTTGAGGAGGTGAAAGTGGTCGGAAGACTGGAGTACTGCTCGTCCCAGGAGTACTGTCATGAGGATATGCAAGTGGTCCGACCCTAGTAACCGGTACCAAAGGAGTGTTGTCGCTCGGAGCAAGGTATCCTCTAGATGCTCCTCTACGTCCGAACCCTCCGCGTTGTCCTGCCATAACTGATAACAACACATGATGATAAAACAAATACGCATATATATATATATATATATATATATATATATATATATATATATATATATATATATATATATATATATATATCACAGTCATAATGGAATTGCACAAAAAAATGTCGTAATACGAACAAATTAAATGAAGAAGAAAAATAAAATAAATCTCACAGTCATAATGGAATTTCATAGTCATAATGGAATTGCACAAAAAAATGTCGTAATACGAACAAATTAAATGAAGAAGAAAAATAAAATAAATCTCACAGTCATAATGGAATTGCACACAAAAATGTCTAATCCAGAAAATATATAAATAGACCCGGAGTAACCCCCTGTTGAATTGCACACAAAAAGTCTAGATAACCAAAAAGTCGAGAGTTTTGGCAATAATATCCAAGAAGTTTAATCCAAAAAAATACAGTATATGTCAAAAGACTAAATGGATTTAATTTTATTTTTAATCCTCTTCTAAAAATTATCTTCTTCGTTTTTCTCGTCCTCCTCTTCCTCGACTTCGTCCTCCTCTTCTTTACTTTTATCTACTTTGTCTTCCTCTTCGGATAATTCTACATCTTCAACACAATTAGCCGTGTAATGATAAACTTTCTTTGAGTCCAACCTCTACAATATTTGTTACAAGAGGTAGCTCATTCTCCTGATAAACTATTTCATCAACGTCAAAGGTATTTCTAGCTTTGGTCTTGCATATTACCCACCAGTCCGACCTCGTTGTTTTCCATTTAGGATAAGTTGTAAAGTACATGAGCTAAGCCTGACTTGATAGGACAAATGGTTTGTAGCCTTGATACCGACGCCGGTAGTTTATATCTAAAAGATCATGCTTGTCTATTTTTCAACCGTGATCTTGGATCGGATCGAACCATTCACACTTGAATAACATGATCTTAGCAAGATCTATTCCATAATTATATATCAGCTCCACAATCTCCCGTAAGACGCCATAGAAATTATTGCCTATGTCGACATCTTTATAGTTTAAAGATTTGATACACAAACAACTATTTTTTGTGTCCTCGAGATCTAAAAAGTTGTCTCTGATCGAGGCAGTTGTTGACTTGAACCTAAACACATTTACACAATAGCTTGGCCATATTTTGATGGCATAAATTGGTCCCTTAGCTAGAGTTCTAATAGATTTATTCTTAAGTGTTGTGTCTGGATGATCGACTTAAATACCATAAGATAATAAATTAAGTTCAATGTTCTCTTAATTATTGTGTAAAGTAAAGTGCATATACAAAAAATAATTACCGAGCTCCTTACATATGAGCTCAACCAAGAAGAAAAATGATGTCTCATTTCTTGTTCTACTTCTTCGTCTGTTATGTAGGGTCTAACTGACCTCGACTCATTATTATATGTGCTAAAAAATGGTAAAGCAACCGCCAATTAGTAGCATAACATTACCGAGATTATACCATTACATTGAGATGACGTAAACGTGGACGTATTAATTACTTACCCCTCTATCTTCTCCACTTTTGTAAAACCCCTAATTCAAAAAAAAATTGTAATTACCTTTTTAATTCATTATTATTTGAATTATAGTAATTATGAGCAAATTAGGAGAAATAGATTTTATTTAATTTTATTTTAGGTGTTTGTGCATTTAGGGAATTTATGGAGCAATTATAAATTTTTCCTAATTTATTCCATGTAGGAGACCCTGTGGACAGTTGCTAGCTTAATGGTATGCAGTAATACAAATTCTAGAATTTTTCTATGTATATATATATATATATATATATATATATATATATATATATATATATTAAATAGAAATAGAAAATATAAAAGGAATAAGGAATTAGAAAAAAAAGAAAAAAAAAGAAAAAAATTTTCTTAATGGATCCTTAGTCTACCCGCAACCCAATAATCTAAGCTACCAACCCAACCCGCTCAACCTAGTAACTCGGCCCGCGTAGAACCAGCAGCAGGCCGCGACTTCTCTTCCCCCGCTCACTTGAACCCCGCTGTCTCTTCCTCTATATATATATATTGCAAACGACCAAACCCTAACCCTAATCCTCCCTCTCCCCGACCCGCGCGACCGCCGCCGCCAGCCAGAATGCCGCCCAAAGCCGCCACCGTCGGCCATCTACGCGACCGTGCGACCGCGTGAGCATCGCACACCAACAACAGCAGAATTGAACTGCAGCGAAGCCCTGTTCAGGCCCTGTTTTCCGCGCCCTCGCTTGACCAAACTCGACCCCGTCTTCGCCGGTATGATCCTCACCTATCACCCTTCAATATCTGTATGATAGTTGACCTCGAACAACGCGTAGCCCTAGGCGAAAACAGCGTCCAAGTTGACGAAAAAGGACAACTTTTGGATATCGCAGAAAAGTGTAGTAACTATCAATGTTCCCAGATTCGTATCTCCCACCACAGAGATCCGAATTCGATTTTTCTTTTTGGTATGCGAAGACCACTTGACCTAGTTTATTTTCTATTAAATATATTAATTTGTTAATTATTGTGTGTAGAAATAAATTAGATGGAAAATTTCGAAAACATACTTTTTCCAGATTTCTAAAAATTGTGATACAGAGCGCGCCCCGCCAAACGGGACCGCTCCATCGTGTACCAAGTATACCAAAAGGTGTGCACAGTGTACCCGGACGTGCGAGATTTTGTGGAAACTGATTTGGACCAATGTGCGCATCGGAATCAGTCCGTATCCGCAGCAAACTCCCCGTATCGCAACTTTTGTAAAAGTCCTACATATTTTGTGCACGCTCGTCAGAATGTGACGAAACTTGTGCCACTAGACTCGTGGTAACGCGCTGGTCCTGTGACCCAATTTTTAAGCAATTCTGAGATAGTTGACTAAGTTGCCAATTGGCGGACCCCACGGTTGACTTTTTGGACAAATTTGTGTTTGGCTCACCGGAATCCATATTTGGATATACCTTTGAGTTTGTGCTGACATTTAGAGTTTGCTTGACCTATAATTTGTCCCATTTAGAGACTGTTACCCTTAGCACGCTTTTTGATACAAAGTGGGCCACACGTGGACCCCACTTTGACCCAAAATTACTGTTTGGCCCGTATCCAAATTGGACGAAAGGAAAGTGCTTTCTAGCTATTTCGCTTATTCTGGGAACGTTGGTGATATCTATTTCAGCATCCGGAGATATTTGTTCTGAGGCCATAGCTTCTGATCTTGTGTGTTTGATATCTGGACGTTACATTTGCAGCTTCTTGCCAGGCAAGTATACCTTACCATTGTACTGTTATTCATATTCCATATATTGTACGCATCTTTATTTTCTGTCTTTAGTTCATATATTTTAACTGCTATATAAAATACGCGTCCAAGGAAACTTGGATGCAACGACGGTGTCGTCGTGATATATTTTTATTATGTATATGCATTGACCTTATTTATGAGACTACCCCATTATCATGCAGCATCATTAGGTTCATTGGCCATGACACAGTTGTTACACGAGTGCGAGTCTCATATAGATCACGGACTGCGTGACAGCTCTGGCCTCCTGTACGTATGAGACGTGCGTTAGGGATAACTGCTGATAGAAACTTTGTATGCTAGAAGACTTAGCAGTTATTAGAGGTCCATGAACATAGTCTATTGTAGTACGGTGGTCCAATCCTTGTCCTTGTTTGGTTGTAGGATTGGGCTAGGGTACTAAAGATAGGCTGTGAACCAAATTGTGTCATGGATGTGACATGTTTAGAGCATGGGGTGGGGAGAACAATAAGTACCACATTTGGGCTCCTTTGCACTTTTTCTATTGTGCGCCCAGATTCTCCGCCGGAGATACGAGTGGTGATGACCACTATATATTATATATTATCAGGCGACCTCTGGCGTTCAAAAGATGACATGCTTTTTAGGCCCCTGGATCTCCAAGAGAACCATGCCAATCCCAGTTTTCAGCCAGATAGCCCATTTATGGCGAAAGTTGTTCTTAAACTGCATTCATTTAGACGGTTAGGCGACCCATTGGATATTTATTTCATTACTTTATTGGCATGCTTTTATGTATCTTATTATGTCCCTCTGAGGGCCTGGCCCCTTCCAGGTGTAGCTGTTCTTGAGTATTCGCAGGAGCGCAGATTCGGATGGTTACATATGTTTCGAGGATATCTTCTCTTCAAGCCCTTGATTGTTAGCTGGTATTCTTATATTGTGTTTCTTGTGTTGTACTTATATTGTATTTAATTTTATGTTCTAGTTGGTAGTGGATTTATTTCCACCCAACTATCATCCTTAGATGCTTCTTGTTGAGATCTAGTTTCATAGATATTGGTTATTTATTTATATTTAATTTTTGTGGATGAGATTTAGATTATCCCTGTGACTTGTGATAGATTTATACCACTTATGGATTTGATATTCATATTACAGCGTACGTATGGATTTTGGTTTCCATATATTGGAGTTGCCATATCCATGCAGTTGGCATGCTTACGTGTCCTAGTCCTTCGTATATGGGTCTGGGACATGACTTGTTTTTAGTGGTGGCCCATGCAGGTCGAGAGCATATTATCTCGGTTACGTTATTGTACCGAACAAGCCTGCACCTAGGAATAGAGTATAGGATCTCATCCACAATTGACTATGATTCGCTCTCCTTCTAGTCCATTCTATTCGAATAATTATATCCTGCTTGATTTATGTACTTTCCTGATAATTCCTTGAGTATATCCCCCTCCTAGAATATTGAAGTCCCTGTTGTTAGAGGATAAGTAGGGTAACCTTCTTATTAAGAGTACAACTAGAGTGTTGACACACCACTAAGTTTAGAATATCTAGTGAACCCTAGAATTCCTTATCTATAGATTGGTTTACCATTATCCCTTGATGTATTATGAGGACTTGAGAGTAGTATAGACACTACTAGAGTTAGTTAAAAGTTTTACCATAATGTTTGACCCTAGTATTGAGGAACCAATAGAAAACCAAAATTTAATATTAGGACTGAACCTAACCTTCATAGTTAGATAGTATTGGAGAACTATTAACTTAGATCATTGTCTTATTATTAGTAGACAGCACCTTAGGAAGCCTAGAGGAATGTAATCAACACTTTTTCCTTGATCATACCTCAAACATAGCAACTAGCTTACCACTCCCCCTTAGAAAACCATGATGCTATCTAGAGCCCTCTATTTTAATTTTATATATTGTTCCTCTGTAACCTTAACGTTCGCTAATTGGAGATGACTAAATTATGTTCTTCTTTTCTTCATCTTTCAACTCGTGCCACCTGATGTAGAAGCATGAAAAATACGCTAAAGAATTATACGCGTAAAGCCCTCAACATGCAGGAAGCCGCATAAACAGAGCTCCAGTACTGGGTGGTGTAAGACATGACTTCAGAGCCATTGGCGTACAGCAGAGCTTCAACGCTATTTCAGCAGAAAATATAGCTCCAGAACAACCCCCGTAGTACAGTATTTCCAGACTGTTTTAGCGTAAAAAGGTTGCCTACATCGCCACTTTGGCATAAAATCTTTCTTCTTTTAATGCTGCGAGAATTTGTACGAGGAACTCTTCGTATTCCTCGAATGAACCTGTCAGTTGAAGCAGTGAACCTGACTCCTGACAAAGAGTACTGCACGACGATCGAGAGAATGACTGTTATGATGACTCTGCACAGAACTCTAGATTGTCGTCTAGTGACATAACCCTTGATATAAGACGTCGTTTACGCATTCAAGGAATACGCTTTCCATTATATACAGACAGACATGAGCTTTACGCTCAGGATGAGACAAAACCAACAGCCACGTCAAAAGCTGTTCTTCGTACAAAACTCGAGGCACGTCTCTGCAATTAATACGCGAGATGGGGGCAGATCTCTGCATTTAATGCATGAGATTTGGTTCTACTTTTAATGACCAGGTGAGCTATAATTAGGGCTAATACGTCCACATCACCATCCCCGCACATTATGCCAACCAGGCTATTTTCAGCTATAGGAGTACGCCGTATGCTATCTCCTTGAAATACGCCAACCAGGCTATTTTTAGCTATAGGAGTACGCTGTATGCTATCTCTTTGAAATAGGCCAACCTGGCTATTTTTAAATATAGGAGTACGCCGTATGCTATCTCCTCGAAATATGCCAACTCAGGCTATAATTGCAAAGGTGCGTGATAAGGCTATCTGGCTCAGGATACGCTCAAAACCTCAGTCAAAGAAGGATAAACTGGCTATCTTTACGCTGGTCACCTATCCATGCAGCATCAAGCTTTATGCAGAATTTGGCTTCTACGCCTACTTGGCTTCTACACCAACTTGACAACTATTTAGCTTCTACGCCAACTTGACAACTATTTGGCTTCTAGGCCAACTTAACAGCTATTCGGCTTCTACGCCTACTTGGCTTTTACGCCATCAGAACAGTTACTTGGCTTTTACGCCATCAGAACAGCTATTTGGTTTTTACGCCAACGAGACAGTTATTTGGCTTTTATGCCAACCATCTCTATGCGAGTGGCAGTTATCTACGTGGCTTGCATGTCATGATCTTCGATGAGCGATTATATGCGTTACCTCATAATGAGACACGTGTCATACGCCAATTCAAGAGATTATTCATACGTGGGTAGCAATTATTATAACCGCCGCGTAAAAGGTGCAGCTCTCTCCGCTGTTCGGTTTCTACACCGACTGTAGCTGAACTCATTAAATAAAGGCCTCCGGCCACGGAGGTCCAGGGTCGGAAGAGCCGAAGGAAAAGGGTGGAAAGTCAAGGATTTCCCAAGAAAAGAGAGTATATTCAGAGAGTATTTGGGCAACGAGAGTTCAATCCCTCCTGCACTCTTTGAAGCTTCTTTTTCGTCTTCTACAGCACTTCTTCGTCATCGTGTGGTCAAATGGACAAAGTGATCAACCGCAGATCAGACTCCTATAGCAATATTTCCCCAGAATCAAATTTTTGTACTTAACATCCTCGTATAGGATTAATTGTACTTCTTTTTCTTGTTTGTAAACCAAAGAAAGGGTTTTGTGTAAACCTAGTTTCAATTTCTTTAGTTTATTATCAAACACAAGATGGCGACTCTGCTGAGGACTACTTTCTCATCTGACGAGAAAGTAATTGCTCAACATGATGCTGTATCTGTAGGATCAACGAAGAAGATTTTGGTCGTCCAATTAGACCAATTGGCTTACAAAGACATGCTTCGAGCAGGGGGTAGCTTTCATTCCCTCTCTGTCCAGGACAACAGGAAATTGAATTGATAATAAAAAAGTAGAACCAAATTTCATACATTAAATATAGAGATCTGCCCCCATCTCGCGTATTAATTGTAGAGACGTACCTCGAGTTCTGTACGAAGAACAACTTTTGACATGGCTGTTAGTTTTGTCTCATCCTGAGTGTAAAGCTCATGTCTGCGTATATAGAATAAGCAGCGTATTTCTTGAATGCGTAAATGATGTCTTATATCAAGGGTTATGTCACTAGACGACAATCTGGAGTTCTGTGTAGAGTCATCATAACAGCCGTCCTTTCGATCGTCATACAGTACTCTTTGTCAGGAGTCAGGTTCACTACTTTAACTGACAGGTTCATTCGAGGAATACGAAGAGTTCCTCGTACAACTTCCCGCTGCATTAAAAACAGACATATTTTACGCCGAAGTGGCGATATAGGCAACCTTTTTACGCGAAAATAGTCTGGAAATAATGTACTATGCGGGTTATTCTGGAGCTATATTTTCTGCTGAAATAGCATTGAAGCTCTGCTGTATGCCAATGGCTCTGAAGTCATGTCTTACGCCACCCAGTGCTGGAGCTCTGTTTACGCGGCTTCCTGCATGTTGAGGATTTTACGCGTATAATTTTTCAGCGTATTTTTCATGCTTCTACACCTGACACTTCTGATTGTAGACCGAGAGATTTTATTCTATGTTAGGATATATAACTTGCTAGGATTATAGTTGTAATCTTGAATCTTAAATTTATGTGCTTGGTAGTTAGAACTTGATAGTTGAGTATTCATTTAGATTATAATTTATGGTTATACCTTAGTTTTAAATCACATAATTGAACCCATATCTCCATATAAGTTATATCCCCTTTTCCCTTGAGGCTAGTAACCTTCCCATTCTTGCTATTGACACTTGTTCCATAAGAACTATGACTAAGACTTAAGATGACCACCACCTATATAATGCAATAGGAGACCTTAATGAGTACCAAGATCTTTCCTCGTATACCCTAAAGAGTTCTACTTTATTTATAAGGACCCGGTTATTCTGAAGAATCCCCTCAAGACAATTATAGTATTAGTTATTGTTATAAGTTGGGTAGTATACCTCATAATATAGTATCACCTAGTCTTTTGACCCATTATTGAAGTATAACTGAATGATATTACCTGTATGCTAGCAAAAGACGACAGTGTTTATTCAGACGGTAGAATTTAGAGGTCCATGCCCCTATTTGGTCGACTAGCGACTTAGACAAGGAGTTAGTATGACAAGTGTATAGATTTTGGAGTCTTATTTCTTTTGTGAACTTGAATTATTTTGTAATATCTCTCATCATAATCTAGCGTACTTATATTTTCTGTACTACCTTGACTTATGCTGCTATTATAGCCTAGTTTTTGCTAGCTTATTCTTTTATCGTGCTTGTTCATGACATATGTGTTATTAGGGCCTGATCAACCACACTAATATATTTCAGAATTAGTGTATTATGGTCTGATCAACCATAGTACGCTTGATTCGCCCTTCGTAATACTACTTTACGTGGATTGAGAGATATATAGTGATTAGTAGTCGAATGTACCTGCCCTCTAGATATGTCTGAGCATATCATATAAGTTACATAACTGTACTGATACGAGCATATGAAAAGGAATTACCAAAATAGGATTTCCATCCACAATTGCCTTGACAATTCCCATTCGAATTTTTTTTTGCCTTGATCCCCATACTTCTATTCTATTACCTCTTCCTTGAACTCTTTATTATTGATCTCCGTCTTTCCTTATTTCGGAAAGACGAAACCTCGTGCTTGGTATAAGTTTGATATATAGATAGTACTAGATATACCCGTAGGCTAATCGCATTATTTGGTGACTATCTTTTATAATTTATTAAGGGCATATCATATATGATATAATTGGCGTTAAATTTTTGAGGATTGAATGACCTGAGTAAATAAATTAAGGGATATTTTTCTTAAAGTGTATAGCCTTATATGATAGATGGATAAATTCTAAGTTGGGTAGAAGTCACATTGTTAATTTGAGGTTAAATCCTTTTAGATTGTGATCAAGTAGGATTAGATTGAGAGATTAAGTCATTTTAAATGTGGAGAATTTTAGAAGAAGGAGTTATATGATGAGTATTTAATGAATCTTGAAATCTTGATATGTCGGACAAAATATTTATACTTTAAGTACATAAATTAAAATTTGAATATTGAAGGTAAATTATCAATTTAAATTTTGAGGATAAATATAGAATTTCAGACCTGAACATTGGTGAAGTAGATATAAAATTTTATAATTTGATGATTTGAACTAAGAGTTAAAATTTGATTGTTGAATTACCTATTTGAAATATTGAGGATGTAAATTAAAATTAAAATTTGAAGAGTACAAAAATTCATAAGTGAAAATATGAATAATATTGGACTATAATTGTTTTCTAGAGGAGATTATGATAGTTGGAGATCGTGATATAAAATTTATATTCGTATTTAATTCTTGAAGATGTTATAGGGATTTAATTTAAATTTGGATATTGATAATTTGAAAAAGTGAGAAGATATTACAATAGGTTAAATTTTGATTGGAACAGTGATTATCTTAACCTTGAAGTGATTACGATGGATATGATTAGGATTTTAATTATCGCAAAGAGATTGTGATTAACTTGCCTTATGTACATGAAGGATTAACAAATTATGCCTTATTTTAATTTTGAGGACGAGATTGTTTTTAAGTTGGCTAGATTGTAAACTCCCTCACCCAAAATTAGACCTACTTGGCTTAGATAGTGAGACTAAGGCTAGTTTGAATCCAATTAGAAATAGAATACGGTATTTTATTTAATTTTATAATATTTGTACCACTTAGCGTACTTTACCATTACTTCGATAATTGGAGCACTTCGCTAGCCATTGCCTTCCTACAAATTCTACACCCTTGTCCTAGACGTGACCGCCTTCTATCCTGACCTCGGTGTAACTTATAATTAAGTTTCCTTGTTCTATATTTTAGTCGTGCAACATCGCCCCCTCATTAAACCTAGTCTTGCATTTTAAATAATGCAAATTATAGCCCTCCAAACATCCACATGTCAATTGAAAAATCATGGAGGTTAGGATGGAGGAAGGTACAGAATAAGATGCAATCTCTATCTTATACCATCCTTGACTTTCTACCATGGCTTAGTTTTAATTTCGAGGAGGTAGAATGTAAAACCCCTAATTCAAAAAAAATTATAATTACCTTTTTAATTAATTTTTAATTGAATTATAGTAATTATGAGAAAATTAGGAGAAATAGATTTTATTTAATTTTTATTTTAGGTGTTTGTGCATGTAAAAAATTTATGGAGCAATTATAAATTTTTCCTAATTTATTCCATGTAGGAGATCCTGTGGATAGTTGCTAGCTTAATGGTATGCAATAATACAAATTCTAGAATATGTATGTATGTATGTATGTATGTATGTATGTATGTATGTATGTATGTATGTATGTATGTATATATATATATATATATATATATATATATATATATATATATATATATATATATATAATAGAAATAGAAAATATAAAAGGAATAAGGAATAAGAAAAAAAAGAAAAAAAGAAAAAAGAAAAATAAAATTTCTTAATGGATCCTTAGTCTACCCGCAACCCAATAACCTAAGCTACCAACCCAACCCGCTCAACCTAGTAACCCGGCCCGCGTAGAACCAGCAGCAGGCCGCGACTTCTCTTCCCCCGCTCCCTTGAACACCGCTGTCTCTTCCTCTATATATATATATTGCAAACGACCAAACCCTAACCCTAATCCTCCCTCTCCCCGACCCGCGCGACCGCCGCCGCCAGCCAGACCGCCGCCCGAAGCCGCCACCGCTGGCCATCTCAGCGACTGTGCGACCGCGCGAGCACCGCGCACCAACAACAGCAGAATTGAACTGCAGTGAAGCCCTGTTTAGGCTCTGTTTCCCGCGCCCTCGCTTGACCAAACTTGACCCCGTCTTCGCCGGTATGATTCTCACCTATCCCCCTTCAATATCTGTATGATAGTTGACCTCGGATAATGCGTAACCTTAGGCGAAAACAACGTCCAAGTTGACGAAAAAGGACAACTTTTGGATATCGCAGAAAACTGCGGTAACTACCTATGTTCCCGGATTCGTATGTCCAACCACAGATATCTGAAATTGATTTTTATTTTTGGTATGTAAAGACACTTGACCTAGTTTATTTTCTGTTAAATATATTAATTTATTAATAGCTATGTGTAAAAATAAATTAGATAGAAAATCCCAAAAATATACTTTTTCCATATTTTCAAAAATTGTGATACGGAGCACGTCCCGCCAAACGGGACCACCCCGTCGTGTACCAAGTATACCAAGTGTACCAAAAGGTGCGCGCAGTATACCCGTACATGTGAGATTTCGCAAAAACTGATTTAGACGCGTGTGCGCGTCGGAATTAGCCCGTATCCGCAGCAAACTTTCCGTATCGTAACTTATGCAAAAGCCCTGCGCATTTTGTGCACGCTCATCAGAATGCGAGAAAACTTACGCCACTGGACTCGTGGTAACCCGCTAGTCCTGTGACCCAATTTTTAAGCAATTATGAGACAGTTGACCAAGTCACCAATTGGCGGGCCACACTGTCGACTTTTTGGACGAATTTGTGTTCGGCTCACCAGAATCCATATTTGGATATACCTTTGAGTTCGTGCTGACATTTAAAGTTTGTTTGACCTATAATTGTTCCATTTAGAGACTGTTACCCTTGGCACGCTTTTCGATACAAAGTGGGCCACACGTGGACCCCACTTTGATCCAAAATTACTGTTTTACCCCTGTGTCCAAATTGGACGAAAGGGAATTGCTTTCTAGCTATTTTGCTTATTCTGGGAACGTTGGTGATATCTATTTCAGCATCCGAAGATATTTGTTCTGAGGCCATAGCTTCTGATCTTGTGTGTTTGATATCTGGACGTTACATTTGCAGCTTCTTGCCAGGCAAGTATACCTTACCATTGTACTGTTATTCATATTCCATATATTGTACGCATCTTTATTTTTTGTCTTTAGTTCATATATTTTAACTGCTATATAAAATGCGCGTCCAAGGAAACTTGGATGCAACGACGGTGTCGTCGTGATATATTTTTATTATGTATATGCATTGACCTTGTTTATGAGACTATCCCATTATCATGTAGCTTCATTAGGTTCATTGGCCATGACACAGTTGTTACATGAGTGCGAGTCTCTTATAGATCACGGACTGCGTGGCAGGTCTGGCCTCCTGTACGTATGAGACGTGCGTTAGAGATAACTGAGGATAGAAACTTTGTATGCTAGAAGACTTAACAGTTATTAGAGGTCCATGGACATAGTCTATTGTAGTACGGTGGTCCAATCCTTGTCCTTGTTTGGTTGCAGGATTGGGCTAGGGTACTAAAGATAGGCTGTGAACCAAATCGTGTCATGGATGTGACATGCTTAGAGCATGGGGCGGGAAGAAAACAAGTAGCGCAATTGGGCTCCTTTGCACTTTTTCTATTGTGCGCCCAGATTCTCCGCCGGAGATACGAGTGGTGATGACCACTATATATTATATATTATCAGGCGACCTCTGGCGTTCAAAAGACGACATGCTTTTTAGGCCCCTGGATCTCCAAGAGAACCATGCCAATCCTAGTTTTCAGCCAGATAGCCCATTTTTGGGGAAAGTTGTTCTTAAACTGCATTCACTTAGACGGTTAGGCGACCCATTGGATATTTATTTCATTACTTTATTGGCATGCTTTTATGTATCTTATTATGTCCCTCTGAGGGCCTGGCCCCTTCCAGGTGTAGCTGTTCTTGAGTATTCGCAGAAGCGCAGATTCGGATGGTTACATATGTTTCGAGGATATCTTCTCTTCAAGCCCTTGATTGTTAGCTGGTATTCTTATATTGTGTTTCTTGTGTTGTACTTATATTGTATTTAATTTTATGTTCTAGTTGGTAGTGGATTTGTTTCCACCCAACTATTATCCTTAGATGCTTCTTGTTGAGTTCTAGTTTCATAGATATTGGTTATTTATTTATATTTAATTTTTGTTGATGAGATTTAGATTATCCCTGTGACTTGTGATAGATTTATACCACTTTGTGGATTTGATATTTATATTACAGCGTACGTATGAATTTTGGTTTCCATATATTGGAGTTGCCATATCCATGCGGCTGGCATGCTTATGTGTCCTAGTCCTTCGTATTTGGGTCTGGGGCATGACATATTTTTAGTGGTGGCCCATGCAGGTCGAGAGCATATTGTCTCGGTTACGTTATTGTACCGAACAAGCCTGCACCTAGAAATAGAGTATAGGATCTCATCCACAATTGACTATGATTCGCTCTCCTTCCAGTCCATTCTATTCGAATAATTATAACCTGCTTGATTCATATACTTTCCTGATAATTCCTTGAGTATAGCCCCCTCCTAGAATATTGAAGTCCCTGTTGTTAAAGGATAAGTAGGGTAACATTCCTATTAAGAGTACAACTAGAGTGTTGACACACCACTAAGTTTAGAATATCTAGTGAACCCTAGAATTCCTTATCTATAGATTGGTTTACCATTATCCCTTGATGTATTATGAGGACTTGAGAGTAGTATAGACACTACTATAGTTAGTTAGAAGTTTTACCATAATGTTTGACCCTAATATTGAGGAACCAATAGAAAACCAAAATTTAATATTAGGACTGAACCTAACCTTCATAGTTAGATAGTATTGGAGAATTATAAACTTAGATCATTATCTTATTATTAGTAGACAGCACCTTAGGAAGCCTAGAGGAATGTAATCAACACTTTTTCCTTGATCATACCTCGAACATAGCAACTAGCATACCACTCCCCCTTAGAAAACCATGATGCTATCTAGAGCCCTATATTTTAATTTCATATATTGTTCCTCTGCAACCTTAACGTTCGCTAATTGTGCGACGACTAAATTATGTTCTTCTTTTCTTCATCTTTCAACTCGTGCCACCTGACACTTCTGATTGTAGTCTGAGAGTTTTTATTCTATGTTAGGATATATAGCTTGCTAGGATTATACTTGTAATCTTGAATCTTAAATTGGCAAATCGTGACAACTTCATACTCGTCGCAATTGAGTAATATATAAAACTGAGCAGCCCTTAGCTTGTCGTCATTCAAATATCTCTTCTTTATTTTCTCCAAAGGCTTTTCGGATGCATTGAATATCTCTAGTATTGCATCATTAGATTCCTGATATCCGTTATCGTTTTTCAAAGCTCTTGTTCGATTAGTAGCAACATGAGGTTTGAAATACGCCGAGCAAAAGTTTATAATCTCTTCGAGCACATAAGCTTCACAAATAGAACCCTCAACCCGGGCCTTATTTTTCACTTTTCTTTTTAGGTGGTTCAGATGACGCTTGAACGGGTACATCCACCGATAACCGACAGACCTACCATCACGTGCCTCATAGGAAAGATGAATTGGTAAATGCTCCATGGAGTCGAAGAATCCAGGAGAAAACACCTTCTCGAGCTTGCACAGTGTTACCGCAATGTCCTTCTCTTGCTTTTCTAGAATATCGACGAGCAACTTAAGTACAACAAAGATCTCTGAAGAATATGTTGAGCACTGTCAATGAATCCCAAATGACCTGCGGTAAGAATTCTTGAAATGCAATCGAAATTAACCTCTCCAGGAATACATGACAATCGTGGCTCTTCATATTCGTCAGTTTATTCTCCTTGAGGTCGACGCATCTTCTCAAGTTCGACACGTACCCGAATGGAAATTTTAGCCCCTGAATCCACCTACAAAGTCTTCCTTTATCCTCCTTCTCCAGTGAAAAAATTGGCTTAGGCTGCTTTAATTTTCCATTCCCCTCCTCTATTGTTACGCCCCAGTCCCAAAATAGGTAGAACTAGGAATACGTAAGCATGCCAGCCGTATGTATATGGAAACTCCAATATATGAAAACCATAACACATACGTACATGCTGTATTATGAATAATAATTCACAAGTGGTATATAATTGTCACAAGTCACATGGCATAACTAAATCTCATACACAAAAATCATAAAGAAATAAATGATCAAAATATGTCAATGCACCAAATATGAATGAGTCGAGAAGAACTAATAGTTGGATGGAGACAAATCCACTACCAAACTAGAATATAGAAAAATAATAATAAGTACATCATCTAATGATCAGAGAGGCTCGAAGGGAAGACCTCATCGAAAGAGAACGAAGTAGAAAGTCCTGATCCGTGCTCCTACGAATAGTCATGATCGTCTACATCTGGAAAGGACCAGGTCCTCAGAGGGACGTAACAAGATACATAGAAATATGTCAATAAAGTACTAAAAATAAATATCCAAAGGGTCGCCTAACCGTCTATGTGAATGCACTTTGAGAATAACTTTTCAACACGTGGGCTATCTGGCTAAAATGGGATTGACATGATTCTCTCGGAGAATCAGGGCCTTAAAAAGCATGATATCTTTTGAATGTCAGAGGTTGCCTGTTGATATATAATATAAGGGTCATCTGACCACGCATCTCCAGCGGAGCGTACGAGTTACATAAGAAAAAATACAAAGGAGCCCAAATGCTTTACTTGTTGTTCTCCCCACCCCATGCTCTTTTCATGCCATATCCATGACACGATGATACCTCACAATAACTGCTAAGTCTTTTAGCATGCAAATTTTATCAGAAGTTATTCCCTATCGCATGTCCCACACGTACAAGTGGCCAACCCATTACGCAAGTCCGTGTCCTACATAAGACTCACACTCGTATAACAATAGTATCACAACCAATAAAACATAATAATGCCTCCAAATTATGTGGTGGTCTCGTAAAACTAGGTCGACATGCGTAATATATAATAAAGAAAAAATACGACGCCACCATCGTTACACCCAAGTTATTTTTGGACGCGCAGTTTATATAGCAGTTAAAATATATGAACTAAAATAACAGAAATAAAATACATGCACCATATTGAATGTAAATCATAGTATAATGGCAAGGTATACTTGCCATGCAAGCAATCTGCGTAGTGTAAGCGTCCAGACGTCAATCACATAGAATCAAAAACTATGGCCTCCTAATGAACGTCTTCGGATGCTAAAATAAATATCACCAAAGTTTCCAAAATCAGTGAGATAGTCAGAAAGGTCTACCCTTTCGTCCAATTTGGACACAGGGGCAAAACGATAATTTTGGGTCAAAGCGGGGTCCATGTGTGGCCCAATTTGCACCGAAATATGTGCTAGGGGTAAAGGTCTCTAAATAGGGCAAATTATAGGTCAAAAAAAATCCTAAACGATGATATGAACTCAACAGTATATCCAATTTTGGATTCCTGTGAGCCGATCACAAATTTGTCCTTCAAGTCAAACCGTGGGGCCCGCGAATAGGCGGTTGGTTCAACTGTCTCAGAATCGCGTGGAAATTGGGTCACAGGACCAATGTGATACCACGAATCCAATAGTGTAAGTTTGGTCACGTTCTAATGAGCGTACAAAAAGTAGGGTGGTTGTTTGCAAAAATTGCGATACGGGAACTTTTTACGGGTACGGGTTGATTTCGACGTGCACACACGTCCGAATCAACTTTCGTGAAAGCCCACACGTCAGGTTATACCATACGCACCTTTTGATATAATTGATATATTTTAAGACGGTCCCGTTTGTCTGGGCGTACTCTATGTCACAAAATTTTAGTTTTAAAATACCAAGTTTTTGGTCGTTTTGGAGGCCGAATAATTTTACAAATAAAACAATCTAATAAAAACTAAAAAAATATTAAAATTTTTGGTTATATTGAGAAGAAAACCTTTCAATTAGATTTTGAAAATATTAAACGGGTTGGTCACAAATTGGGCATGAACATGGAGGTTTGGGTCGAATTTCTGGACTGTTTTTGGTTAGTTTTTCGGCCGACTTCCTGTCGATTTTTTGACCAATCCGTGACACGAAAACTCGTCCCGCTTGGAGGAAATCCTAGAGGATTTGGTTGTGAACGTATATGAAGAAACTACTCGAGACAAGAATCAAAGATGAGGGAGTTACATCACCTTGAAGTAGGGGAGTCGGGCTGCCTGTGTTACCGCGGCTGCTGCGGTTGCTACTGATGACCGCGTGCGCGCCGACGGTCATGCGCCGCGGCGGCGGCGACGGCCGTGGCCGGCCATGGCGGCGCCCAGGGAAGTTGCGATCGTGGCGGTGGTTTAGAATTAAGGTTAGAATTTTAGTATAATATATGTATATATATATATATATATATATATATATATATATATATATATATATATATATATATATATATATAACGAGAGAGGGGAGTGGGTGAGTCGGTCAGGGGGTGTCTGCTGTGTCCTTGCGTGTGGGTTAATGTTGTGGTTGTGGGTAGGGAATAGGTTTAGGTGTTGGGTTAGGTTTTGATTTTTCTTTCTTTTGTTTTTCTTTTGTTTTGTTTTGTTTTTATTTTCCATTTTATTTTATTATCATTATTATTATTTTAACAACTAATATATATATATATATATATATATATATATATATATATATATATATATATATATATATATATATATATATATATATATATATATATATATTTCTTTAATAGTAAAAAAAATCTTTTATTACAAAATTATATATCTTCTAATCTCGTTTAAATTCTTTTTATTCAAAATTTTATTTCTAATTAGTTATTTATTTGTTTAAAAACTTTTATGTATATAAATATAGCTATACTCGTATATATATGAGTACAAATATATAGTTTTATTTATTACTTGTATTTTATTAACTATTTAAAATTTATTTAATTAAATCAAAAAAATTATTTTCTAATTAACTATGAAAATATTCTAAAAAAAATTTAATAATTTAAAAAAAATACTTAAAATAAAATTTAAAATTTTAGGAGGTTTACATTCTATCAAACTTACAAGAATTTCATCCTCGAAATTAAAAATAAAGTATGGTTTAAGAACAAGGGGGCAACAGTATGGTAGAGAAGGGTCTTGTACGAATTATCGTACCTCAACTAGGGAAGGAAAAAATGTAAATCACGCGTTAAGCTCTAAGGGACAGTCTGGTTTTCTTTAAGTAAGGTAATATGGCACGAATAAGTTCAATCACATAAAGTGCTTGCACATGGAATTGAGTTGCAAGAAAATATGGCAGAGAAGATGAGTATATGATATGAAGTATCGTTGATAGTACGGATGATGAACTGTTCCTTCTTGGTTACATGAATGATCTTAAGCTATCTATGATCTAGTGATCCAAAAAGGATGTTCCTCTATTCTATAAATTTTTCCATAGTCACTAATGCCTACATTTGTACTCCTCGTAGTCATCAAATTTTAAATCCTTAAAACTCGTATCTAGGTCAAGCCAATCGTAATCTCTCAAAATCTTATAACATATTTAAATCTAAATCAAATTCATCACATTCTTCTCAAAATCGGTATTTAATTTCAATATATAAATATCTATTCTCAAATTTAAATAATCATACTGTAAATTTAAGTCAAATCTATATAACATCTCCAAAATTTAAATAATGCACATCAAATTTTCAAATCACGATTCAAGATATCATAATCTCCTCTAAATTTTTTTATTTTTTTATTTTTATATAACCAATATTTAATTTAATTTTAATCTATTATAATCTTCTCTAGAATTTAAATAACCAAAAATCTATTCAATCCAATCTTATTCCGAGTTTCAAATTTAAGGATTTCGTAGTCATCAAATCTTAAATTCGATCTCCATCATCAAAATTCCATCTGGGTGATTCAGCATTCAAAATTTAACATTTAAATTTAAATCCTCAAATTATAAAATTTTAAATCCAAGTGCACTAAGGTTGATCAGACCGTAATACACTGATTCTAAATAGACAAATATATTAGAGTGGCCCCCCAATAACACATATGTCATGAACAAGCAGGATAATAGAATAAGCTTGCAAAACTAGGCTATAATAGCAGCATAAGTCGAGGTAGTCCAGAAAATATAAGTACGCTGGATTATGATGAAGGAAGGTACAAAACAATTCAAGTTCACCAAGAAGATAAGACTCGTCCGGTGTTGTGCCTCTATAGTTGCCATACTAACTTCTTGTCTAAGTCTCTGATCGACTAAATGGGGTATGGGCCTCTAAAGTTCTATAGTCTGGATAAATATTATCTTCTTATGCTAGCCTATTGTTGGTGTCATTCAATTACACTTCTTTAATGGGTCAAAAGGACTATGAGATACTAGGTTGTGAGGTATACTACCCAACTTACAAGAATCAACTAATACTGTAACTGCCTTAAGGGGATTCTACAAAATAATCTGGTCCTTGTAAATAAAGTAGAAACTCTTGTTGGGGTATACGAAAAAAAGATCTTGGTACTTATTAAGGTATCCTATTGCGTTATAAAACTCCATAGGTAATGGTCATCTTAAGTCTTAATCATAGTGCTTATAGAACAAAAGTGTTAATATTAAGAATGGAGAAGTTACTGGCTCTCATGTAAAAGAGGATATAAGCTGTATTGAGATATGTGGAACAGATTACTTGATTTGAAACTAAAGGATAATCATAAAATCATAATCTAAATAAATAACTCAAACTATTAAGTTCTAACTACTAAGAACTGAATTTCAAAATTTAATATTAACAACTATAATCCTAGCAAACTATATATCCTAACATAAAAGGAATCACTTGGCCTACAATTAGAAGGGTTAGGTGGCATGAACTGAAAGATGAAAATTTTTTTTTAGTCTTCATACAAATAGCGAGCGTTAAAGTTTCGGAGAAACAAGATATGAAGGTAAATAGAGAGACTCTTAATAATATCATGGTTCCTAAGGGAAGGTGATGTGCTAGTCTCCATGTTCGAGATATGATCAAGGGAAATGTTCTAATCATTCAATTGGTTTTAATTGGGTAAAGAGATATGATAATTTATCTATGATGGAGGAAAGGATTATCTCAAGATAAAAAAGAACATAGATGGTTGGATGAGATGGCAGGATTAGTGACTCTTGGAGACTCAAGTATGGCTCAACGATGATCATAGATTCTAGGGGACCTACTAAGCTGAATGTAGGGTACCCTTACTCTTACTAAGGTATTGGTTCATTTCTCTTGGTTTCCTAAGGTACATCTATGCTAATATCATGACAAGAATCTAAATTTATGGTTCTTTAATATTATCTCACTATGAAATTTAGGTTTAGTCCTAATATTCAACCTTGGATTTCTATTGGTTCCTCAATACTAGGGTCAAACAATATGGTCAAATTTTTAACTAACTCTAGCAGTTTCTATAGTCGTTCCTAAATATATCAAGGGATAATAGTCAGTTAATTTACAGGTGTTGGATGCTAGGGTTCATTAGGTATGCTAAACTTTTGGGAGCTTCCAATATTCTAATTTATTTTTCTTAGTAGGTATGTTATCATAGTTATCTTCTAACAACAATGATTCCTTTATTCTGCCAGGAGGCTATACTCAAGAAATTATTAAGGAAGTACATTAAATAGGAAGAGGTACGGAAACAAGGATACCGATGTCAAGAGAATTAAGAGTGTACAATTTTTGAAGGTCAAGGAAGGTAGGTGAGTTCAAAGAATTTGGAACAGAAATAAAAAGGAAAGTCAAATATGTGGATGAGATCCTATACTCTAATCATATTTGTAGGATTGCTACGTACAGTAACGCAACCGAGACAATATACTGTCAACTTGCATGAACAAATTTATCTTTCTACAAGAGATGGACGAAAGATTATGAGAATTACATGAATCAAGCAGGATACAATTATTTAAATAGAACGGGTTGGAAGGAAGATGAATCATAGTCAAATGTAGATGAGACCTAAATCTCTAATCCTAGGTGCAGGCCCACGTGGTACAATTACGTAACCGAAACGGCTAACTCGACCTGCATGGGCCACCACAAAAATATGATACACCCCAGTCCCAAAATATGTAGGACTAGGAATACGTAAGTATGCCAACCGTATGTATAGAAAAACTCCAATATATGGAAACTATAACACATACATACACTGTATTATGAATAATAATTCATAAGTGGTATATAATTGTCACAAGTCACATGGCATAACTAAAACTCATCCGCAAAAATCATAAAGAAATAAATGATCAAAATATGTTAATGAACCAAATATGAACTAGTTAAGAAGAACTAATAGTTGGATGGAGACAAATCTACTACCAAGCAAGAATATCAAAGAAAATATTATAAGTACATCATCTAATGATCAACGAGACTCGAAGGAAAGACCTTCTCGAAAGAGACTGAAGTAGCAAGTCCTGATCCATGCTCCTGCGAATAGTCATGATCATCTACACCTAGAAAGGGACCAGGTCCTCAGAGAGACGTAACAAGATACATAGAAGCATGCCAATAAAGTACTAAAAATAAACATCCAAAGGGTCGCCTAACCATCTATGTGAATGCGCATTGAGAATAACTTTCTAACATGTGGGCTATCTGGCTAAAATAGGATTGACATGATTCTCTCGGAGAATCAGGGGCCTAAAAAGCATGACGTCTTTTGAATGTCAGAGGCCGCATATAGATATATAATATAAGGGTCATCTGGCCACGCATCTCCGGCGGAGCGTACGTGTTACATAAGAAAAAGTGCAAAGGAGCCTAAATGCTTTACTTGTTGTTCTCTCCACCCCATGCTCTATTCATACCATATCCATGACATGATGATACCTCTAATAATTACTAAGTCTTCTAGCATACAAATTTTATTAGCAGTTATTCCCTATCGCACGTCCCACACGTACATGTGGCCAACCGATTACGCAAGTCCGTGTCCTATATGAGACCTACACTCGTGTAACAACTGTGTCACGGCCAATAAAATATAATGATGTCTCCAAATTATATGGTGGTCTCGTAAAGCTAGGTCGACATACATAATATATAATAAAGACAAAATACGACGCCACCGTCGTTGCACCCAAGTTATTCTTCGACGCACAGTTTATATAGCAGTTAAAATATATGAACTAAATAACAGAAATAAAATACATGCACCATATAGAATGTAAATTACAGTACGACAAGGTATACTTGTCTGGCAAGCAATCTGCGTACTGTAAGCGTCCAGGCAACAAGCACATAGAATCAGAAACTATGGCCTCCGAATGAACGTCTTCGAATACTGAATAATTATCACCAAAGTCTCTGGAATCAGCAAGATAGTCAGAAAGGTCAACCCTTTCGTCCAATTTGGACACGGGAAAAATGGTAATTTTGGGTCAAAGCGGAGTCCATATGTGGCCAATTTTGTACCAAAATAAGTGCCAAGGGTAAAGGTCTCTAAATTAGAAAAATTATAGGTCAAAAAAAATCCTAAACGATGATACGAACTCAACGATATGTCCAATTTTGGATTCTGGTGAGCCGATCACAAATTTGCCCTTTAAGTCAAACCGTGGGGCCCACGAATAGGCAGTTGGTTCGACTATCTCAGAATTGCGTGGAACTTGGGTCACAGGACCAGCGTGATACCACGAATCCACTGTCGTAAGTTTGGTCACATTCTGACGAGCGTACACAAAGTAGGATGATTGTTTACAAAAGTTACGATACGTGAATTTTTTACGAATACCGGTTGATTCCGACGCGCACACATCCGAATCAACTTTTGCGAAAGTTCACAAGTCAGGTTATACCATACGCATCTTTCGGTACAATTGGTATGCAACGAGGCAGTCCCGTTTGGCTAGGCGTACTACGTATCACAAAATATTAGTTTTGAAATATCAAGTTTTTGGTCATTTTGGAGGCCGAATAATTTAACAAATAAAATAAACTAATAAAAACTAAAAAAACAGTAAAATTCTTGGTTATATTGAGAAAAAAAAATTTTAATTAGATTTTAAAAATATTAAACGGGTTGGTGGTAAATTGGGCATGAACATGGGGATTTGGGTCAAATTTCTAAACTGTTCTTGGTCAGTTTTTCGGTCGACTTTCGTCAATATTTTGACCAATTCGGGACACGAAAACTCGTCCTACTTAAAGGGAATCCTAGAGGGTTAGGCTGTGAACATATATGAAGAAACTGCTCGAGAAAAGAATCAAAGATGAGGGAGTTACATTACCTTGAAGTAGGGGAGTCGGGTTGCCTATGTTACACGGCTGCTCTGGTTGCTGCTGATGCCCGCGTGCGCGCCAACAGTCACGCACGGCGGCGGCGACGGCCGCGGCCGGCCTTGACAGTGCCCAGGGGATGTTTCGATAGTGGCAGTGGTTTAGAATTAAGGTTAGGGTTTTAGTATAATATGTATATATATAGAACGAGAGAGGGGAGCGGTGAGTCAGCCAGGGGGTGTTTGTTGTGTCCGTGCGTGTGGGTTAGTGTTGTGGTTGTGGGTTGGAAATATGTTTAGGTGTTGGATTAGGTTTTGCTTTTTCTTTCTTTTGTTTTTCTTTTGTTTTTGTTTTTGTTTTCCTTTTTATTTTATTATCATTATTATATTTTAACAACTAATATATATATATATATATATATATATATATATATATATATATATATATATATATATATATATATATATATATATAGCTATACTCGTATATATATGAGCAAATATATAGTTTTATTTATTACTTGTATTTAATTAACTATTTAAAATTTATTTAATTAAATCAAGAAATCTCTTTTCTAATTAACTATCAAAATACTCTAAAGAAATTCAATAATTTAAAAAAATACTTAAAATAAAATTTAAAATTTTAGGGGGTTTACATCTATCAAATGCAACGCAAGACGTCTACATATTTATTCCAAGTCCAACCTGGCCTTCAGATTGTCTTTCGTCTTTCCCTTTACGTCCATTACAGTTTTAATTATGTTTTCAAACACATTTTTCTCGATATGCGTGACATCAAGGTTATGTCTGATCAGATTGGTGCTCCAATATGGCGGATCCCACAATATACTCCCCTTCGTCCAGTTATGAGTGCGACCAAATCCCTCACACTTGTACCCCTAGCAGGCTCTTCGATACCACTTGGTAAATCTTTTACCTCTTTCCATATCGTGTATTCAGGCCACCTTGGCGGTGGATTGGCATTCTCTACAACGCCGGCACGAAAAGGATTCTTGTTCCTCCGGTACGGATGATCCTTCAGCAGAGAATTATCGATGACAATCGAAGAAGCATAGTTTACTTCCGTGTTTCAAACGGAAAGCGTTAGTGCGGTCCATGCAATACGGACATGAGAGACGGCCATGAGTGCTCCATCCTGATAATATGCCATAAGCCAAAAAGTCGTTGATGGTCCACATAAGTGCTGCCCTCATTTAAAATTTTTGCTTTTTTAAAATATCGTACGTGTTGGCGCCTACTTCCCACAGCTGATTTAACTCATCTATCAATGGTTGCAAGTACATATCGATGTTCCTCTTCGAATTGTTCGGACCTAGAATAATGACGGTTAAGAATATAACCGGAGTCTTCATGCACATCCAAGGCAGTAGGTTGTACGGGGTGACGATTACAGGCCAACACAAATACTGGGAGCCCAAAAGTCTGAATGGGATGAAATCGTCGAAGGAGAGCCCCAATCTTTTATTATGCGGATTCGAAGCAAAATCGGGATACTCTCGATCAAAATGCTTCCATACTTCTATATCGTATAGGTGATTCAACACTCCTTCAATCTGTTCTCGCCTGTGCCAACTCTTATTTTCGGTAGTCTCCTTCACCATAAATAACCTCTACAACCGAGACATTAAAGGTAAGTAGTGCATCGAATCTGTCGGCTTTCTTGCACCGACAAACCTTCTTATACCAGTTGCCTTGTAGCGATCAGCACCATAAAATCTGCACACATCTTCATCCTTGTAGTCTTTGTAGTACAATATGCACTCGTTATGACATGCATCAATTTTCTCGTATCCCATCCAGAGTGATCTCACCATCCTCTTAGACCGGTAGAAGTCTTTAGGCAACTTAGCACCCTTCGACAAGATCTCTATAATTAACTCTATCAGTCGGTTGTAGCATTCTTGCGACATGTTAAAATTAGACTTGATGCTCAACAATCTTGTAACCACCTCAAACGATAAATGATCCTGACAACCAGGATATAATGGAGTCCTTGAATTCTCCATTAACTCCATAAACTTTGCATCATCGGCATTCGGTGCCACCTCAACTGCAACATCATTTTTTGGATCAAAACTAGGCCTGGCAGTGTCGAAAATCATGTTCATGCACCCGTCATCGTAATCAGTGTGGTCGTGGACATCCATATACGACTCCACATAAGGCTCTGGCTCTGATGCTAAAGACACAAGTTCTCCGTATGAGGTCCACTGATAGTAATTCGGCATAAAATCTCTCGAGTATGAATGATATGTCACGTTCACTTCTTTCAAGTTGCGATATCTCACACACAGATACTTAATTTTGGTATCGTCCATGTACCAAGGGAATGCCTTGGCGAACTGCAGAAACTGTTATACGCCCTCTATAAATTTATTTCGCATATCGTACATGTCATCAGGATGACGCTTGTACATCCACGAACAATAACGTAGGTAGTAATTCATATCCATTAATATACTTCCGCAAAGATAGATATACATTGTTTAAGTATATATCGTTTAAAGGCTTGCAAAAGTAATAGCATGAAGATATGATTTCAAACTTAGAAGACATGTGGACAACTCTGATTTCAAACTCCATTAAATAGGCGGCTCATAATAATAAACACGTGTTCTCTTGTGACCCATTATCTGAAAAAAATTTTTACTAAGAGTTATACAAGATTTCAAAAAAGTCCAAGAAAAAGCTAAGTATTATAAATTATCTGAAAAAACTGAAGGCCTTTGTTTACTCCTCTAAAAATACCCTAAAAAGACTTGAAATCTAGTTCTCACCACAAGTATTTTTAGATATTTAGATCCTTTCTCCTTAGTCTTTTCTGGTATAACTCTAATAGCCTCAAAAGGCTTGCAGAACTCAATTTCCTTTTCACATAATGGACCACGAAGGAACACTTGACTTCGGAGTGTCCAACATAGGTAGAACCTAAGTATTCAACATGGTAGAACCTAAGTATTCAACACTTGACTAAGATATCACTATGAAGGAGAAGAGAAGACTTAAGATTTCATGTTAGCAAAATTATCTATATCTCCCTAAAACCTTAACACTTGACTATAGATACTAAGATTTCACTATCTAATTAATTTCAACATATGCTACTAGCTATCAAGATACCTAAACACTAAGTACCCAAGTATCCTATTTTAGCAACCTACCCTATCACATTGCCTACAACCCTCAACCACACCCATGATATCTATACTAAGATACATCTATCACCCCTTTCTAATATCTATACTTAGGAACCAACGCTTGATACTCAATACTAGCACATAACTCTCTCATCACATAACTTTGCATACTAAGAAGAATACTTACACCAATGCACATATATGCACCCTTAAGTCACACCCACAAACACTACACTTAATACTAACCCCTAATCCAATTTCACACACAGCACACTCACTGATATATAGGGTTAGTTTATGTGTGTGTGTGTGTGTGTGTGTGTGTCCGTGTGTCCGTGTCCGAGTTCGACCTACAACACCACCTACAACACTATACTCAGTAACTTCTATTTCTTCTAAAAATAATTTATCACTTTAGTATATATGAAGATTATTATCCTTCCAAGTTATTTATTTATTTTAGGATTAGCTTGAATCTTAGATTATTTTTACTTGATAAGATTTAAAATATATTTACTATTATATATTTTATGTCAAGTAAAAATAATTATTATCTTCTAATTTAATTAAAAAAATATAAAATAGTTTTAACTTAACTATTTTTATTTATAAACCAAGTTATTTACTTACTAATTGATGATTTAGTTTATTGATCAAAAGACAGTAAAAGTCCAAAAACTCAAATCCCCAAAAAATAATGCTCCAAATAATTAATTTTTTAGTGATTGTAATCCTGTAAGATATTCTAGTCGAGAGTGTCTTGCTATAAAATATTCTGGTCTAGTTTGAATATGGATAGTATCAATCTATTTTCATGTCAAAAAATTAATATTTCGATAAAATCCCCGATATAAATTTTACTATTTATATATGGATGATCAAGCTAGTAATTATACATATATTACACATCATGTGTGCATGTCAGTGTCAGTATCAGTATCAGCGTGTATCATGTCATATATATACACATAACACAATGTATCTGTATCTGTCTGTGTCCGTGTCTGTGTCATCGTGTGTGTGCATCGTGTCAGTTTGTCAGTGTCGTGTCGACAAGAGTGAGATAAGGTTAGGGTAAGGGTTAAGGTTACCAGACCGAGGGGGGTCAAGGTTGGGGTCGGATGGGTCGAGGGGTGTCACGATCCGCAACCGGTATAAGGGCACGAGTACGTGGGTACGTCCAGCCTACGCCGCAGCATCGGCGGTAGAACGCTGTCTTAGTCTACTATACTATCTAATATCTTACACAATGTATATAAAATACTGTCATACCATCTCAATTCCAAATGATACTCAATCACAAATAAAACTAAAGGAAGATGTAAGCACGATATGGAATAGAAAGAAAAGAAATACATGTCTCAAAATATCAAATATACAACTCAGCATCTAAACACAACTCAAGATCTCAAAATAATAATACAATCCGTAATCTAAATAGAAATAACTACTACAAGGTAGGGAAATCTAAATGGCCTCAGTATCCGGTACTACATCCTCAGGTCATACTCTATCTGTTGGTCTATAGTAAGTGGGACACATCATCTCTAACTATTCATTTAAAAAAATATCAGTCAGGATTGGAGCGAACTATAACCCAATAGAAGTTTCAGTTAAATGATAATGACTATAAATAGAAATATATAATATAATACAAGACAAAAAACAATGAACAATATCTTACTATGGTAGAAGAAACAGGTAAATAAGAATAATATGGTATATACTGATCACGATGAACTAAAACAAGGCAATATAATGAGACAATGAACTAGAATATGGTGAAGAACTGTAACTATGCTAAGTGATTAAAATACTAGTTAGATATGTGATCGGCTTGGGTGAACATTGTCTACTTTAACATTGGATAAACATTGTCTAAGTTAAACATTAAATATCTAGGATTTGATCACATATCTAGCTAACACTTTTTCTTTCCCCCGACTAGTACAATAGATCCAACCATGACACATTATGATGCAAGAAACTCAAGGCATTGTAAACAATAAACCTTGAACATTAAATATTGAACATTGTCTAAGTTAAACATTGTCTAAGTTAAACATTGTCTAAGTTAAACATTGAGAACACGAGGAACAATAAAATAATATATATAACATCCCATGTCTGATCCATGTGTATACTAGTCCGTGTACCAATATGTCAAGAGTCATGTAAAATATTTCTAAATACTTGCATTATAGTAATTATCAAATATGGAAAACTATCAGAGAATGTACTCGCCTGTCGTCCAGAGCAATTAATGGCAAACTATGTCCCAAATGGTGTCACACAGACCTATATATGGAATATTACATTAATACAAGGTGTTGGAATAAAATTAAGTTAAACTAGTCAATTTTTAGGTCACAAAGTCATTTCCAAGTCAAACCGACTAATTCTAGGGTGTATGAGTCTATCTCTAGGATACTAAGTCAATACACTATGAAACTAAGCTACACTAGCTAATCTAAGATACTATGAGATACACAAATGCCGTATCCTAAGATACTCAAGTTTCAATATATGAAAATAATAGTTTAGATATATATATACAAGTCAATACACATAGTATCTATAACAAATCAATAAAAATATGATACATTGGCCTTGCACCAATGCGTATCACACTACCTCACACCTATCCCGATACTCAAACCCAATACCTTGATATTACCTTGGTATCCCAAGGTAATTCAAAACCTCATGAATATAGCTAATACATATTTAATCCCCCAATACTAATTACTAACTATAACAATATATACTAAGTACTATAATATATATATATATATATATATATATCAATGCAATACTTAGATACTAATTATAATACATATATAATCTATTAATACATAGATACATATAAATAGTTAACTATATACTAATCACTATACTAACTAAACTAACATATTTCTCAACTACTAACTATCAATCATAACATATACATATACTAGTTTACATATCTAACTATCTACATAATAAAACATATATAACTAAGTAACTACTATAGTAACCAACTAGACTAAACCAACCCATTACCGAATACCTTACTAAACCCAAAATACCTTACTGAAATCGAACACTGTGTAGAACACTGATACCTGAAACTAAACATTAATACTGATACTGTGCAGATACTGCAGTGTAGATACTGAGGCTCACTGTGCAGTTTCACTATATCTTCCCTTGATAGATGCTGACCCGAGCCTAGCTGATACCTGCTGTGATGCACATGGCCGGGTGCTCTTTTAATTTGCTGTTGCTGTTAAAGCAATTAGCTACTGCTCGACTCCTTTCTTGCTGTGCTTCCAAGGTTGCTAAAATTGAGACTGCACACTGAATGTAGCTGCTAAACTGCTACCTTTGCTGAACTTCCTACAGATACTGCTATGCTCCAGCATTTGTATTGCACGAGCTTGCTGCTCCCTCATCAGTTGAAGCTGCACGAGCTAATACTTGCTCCCTCTTCAGTTGAAGCTGCACGAGCTGATACTTGCTCCTTGCTGAACTGCCTGCTGGAGCTCCTTGTTGCAGTCTAGCAGTTACTGTTACTGCTCTGCATCCTTTGTAGTAACTGCACGAGTTGCTGCTCTATGCCTTGTTGAGTATGCCGCTGCTTGCTCCCTGCTCTTCCATGCCTGAGCCCCCTTGCTGAACTGTACATCCTTGCTTGTTGCAGTATCCTACAATTGCAACTGTTGCTCACGTGCAATGCTTATTTCCTGTTGTGGCTTGACTGTGCACGAGATGATACTCCTTCTTGGTATCTAGTAATGCACCCCCTCATACACTGACACTCCTTCTAGCTGCTCCAGTGCTCGACTGCACATTTCCTGTTGCAGACCCCTATGCTGCCACTGTTTCACTCACTCCTTAGCTCACACACTCACAAACACACACACATATACACACACACACACACACACACACACATATACATCTATCTATATCAATCTCTCTCTATATATACACACATACATATATATATACATCTAGTTATATATATATATATACTCTATAGATATCCTCTATATACAAATATCATATAAACATACTCATATACATATACATATCATATACTATATCATATATACACACACACACACACACACACACATACACACACACACACACAAGCACACATAGAAATGAGGACCATAAATCAAACACGTGGAGTGCACCGCACCCGTATCACACTCATTCTATGATACGCTTGCGATACGGCTCCACCACACAACCAAACACATTCCAAAGGACACGAGTAAGTCTAGAATACTAATTATGACTAATACAAATAATAATTAGATCAACTACGTGTCCGTGTCAAGTTGTGATATGCACAAATTCCCGTGTCAGAGAAAAATCCCCATAATAATCCGTATCGTTGAATTGACGAGATACGGCCTACACGTACCAAATTATGGATACGATACTAGTCACAAACAATCATTCATATGTTATATTAATCTATTTGACCATTTGACAAATACTACATGTGCCAATATCGGAATTTTCCTAAATTTGACACCAAAATGCACATAACTTCCACCATAGGTCTCCTATGAACCTAAAACCAATTCCTATGGGTAGCCTATGCATGTGGGGTAGTTTCTCATGATTAAATCTTAGATTTAGAGTCTACTAAAAGAGAGAAAACTAAAATATTCCTATTAGGAGATGGATTCCTAATAAAAATCCCCAAATATAGAAAGTATCCTCCTCCTTGTAGATCCTTATTTTCTTCTTGTAGATCCTTATTGTAGTAGCCTTAATTAAAGTTTAGGAAAGAAATTTGTAAAGAAATTAGTGAAGTAATGGAGGAATTTGGAAAGAGGGAAAATGTAGATCTAAAGGGAATAAAAATTGTGAAGTGAATAATTTTATCTCTCCTCCTTGCATGTGCCCAGCCATATATCCTTCTCCATGCTCTGTGAAATTTCCTATTTACCCCTTGGGTCCTCTCATGAAGAAATTAATTAAAGAGGAAAGGTTCTAGTCTAATGGTTTCACTAATTAATCCATCATCCTAATACATGGGCCTAATTTATGGGCTCAATTTAAACTAAACTAAAATATTGGGTTCATGCACCTAATTAAATGTTTAGGTCCACTACACAAGTCTAAAATAATATAGAATCTAACAATAAATAATATAATAAATAATTAATTATACATGCATAATATTTAAATATAATAAATCCTAAAGTAAAAAATATCCGTGTCAATTACCAAACTACCCTTGATTGAAAAAGTGAGGGTGACAATCCTACCCACCTTAGAAATTTTTTTTCCTCGAAATTAAAGATGATCGTAACTCCCTCTAGGTCAACCCCAGTCTAAAGTAAAACATACCACAAGCAATTTAAAAGAAATCACTAACTATGGTCTCTATCCATTATAATTTTGTGGTCTCCGACAGGGTATACTAACTATACAATAACACACAAGCAGTCTATAAGGCAATAACTAAACACACAAACAATAGATGGAAAGGAATAGAACAGGACAAAACAAACTAACTTATCACCTGAAGTGTTGTCCTCTCCGACTGTCATTGTAAATGCCCCGCCTGCTGGGGTGGCTCTTTATGCGGGTTTTGAGCAGTCTGTGGTGCCACAGGTGGCCTAGCTCTACCTCTCTGACCGCGATATGATCTATATGGGTTGTTGGAACATCCCTTCACCTGATGGTTAGGGGAACCACAATACAAGTATAGTCTGAGCCTCTTCCGACAGTTCTCCTAATCATGTCCATGCCTTCCATAATAGGCACAAGAAAAAGTCTGCTGAATCTGCCTCTGAGGCTGCTGCGGTGCCTGATGCACTGGCTTCTAAAACTGTTGTATCTGTTAAGCACAAGATACTGCTGATGCTGATATACTCTCGGCTGCTGAAAGTGGGTGCGCTTCGCTGGGCCCGCACCACTACTCGCTCCTCCGGTGTCTCTCGGTCTCTTGGAGCCAAGCTCCAAATCATCCTTCGCCCGCTGTGCATGTCTCAGAATTTCCTCAAATGTAGCAGTACGATCTCCATTAGTATGAGACTTAATCTCGTTGTTCAGTCCCTTCCTGAACTTCCTAGCCCTGGCCCGAGGATTTTGTCCCTCAATAAATTATCCCAATCGGCAATACTCTGCCACATAATCATCTACCGTCAATTTCCCTTGGACGAGGTTTTGAAATTGACTCTCCAAAGTACTCTGAGCCACATCTGAAAAGAACTTCTCTTTGAAAAGCTCCTTGAAAGCCTCCCAAGTAAGTTCTGATGCCGAATCCTGGGGTCTGTCCTAAACCATGTCAGCGTAATATCAAATATCATACTACCCGTTGCCTCTACCTGCAAGCTCTCAGGAATCTGGGCCAATCGTAGGTCCCTCTCAATGTCCTCTATCCAGTCGTCTACGTATAAGATTCCCTTAGTGCCCATAAAGTCCTTAGGATACATCCTCTTGAAGTCAATGATAGTCCCTGGCCTCAGCTGCTGTGGATCGGGCTGAGACGGTGTCGTCTGGGACTGGAATAATGCGACTCTCTCGACTGCTGCGAGCGCAATCTGGTGAACATTCTTAATGCTCTGCCGCATAACCTCTGACTGTCGCTGCTGTGCCTCCATCATCTACTTAAGGAGCACAAATATCTACGTCTAATCGACTGCGGGTGGCGAGAATGGAAGATCCGAAAGCTGTTGTAGAAACTCTCACCTGGATCGGTAAAGTCGACCTCTAGAACATAGGTGCCGGAACATAGTTTGATGGTGATGCTCTCATAGGCGATAAAGTGACTGATCGTGCTGACATTGTGCTTGAGTGCTGGGAACGCGTCTTCGGCGGTATCCTGATGACATATTCAAAATAGGGAATCAATATTGAGCAATATACGATATCATCAAAGAAGGACAATTTTTTTTAAGGAGAGCGATATTCAGAATAAAGATGGCAAGATTCAATTATGTTGGAATTATTTTCTAGTTGTGATTGAGTATCCCTCTCATCCTAGTATCCTATATCCTATCCTATTGCATGCTAGCAGTAGAACAACTAAATCGTTATACTATCACGACATCGCACAACTTGCGAAGCCTGACCCGCATGGGCCACCACTAAAATCGTGTCACGACCTGCACCCGGTATAGGGGTACGAGTACGTGGGTACGTCCAGCCTATGCCGCAGTATCAGCGGTAGAATGCTGTCTTGGTCTACTATACTATCTAATATCTCATACAATATATATAAAATACTGTTATGCCATCTCAATTCCAAATGATACTCAATCATAAATAAAACTAAAGGAAGATGTAAGCACGATATGGAATAGAAAGAAAAGAAATACAAGTCTTAAAATATCACATGTCTAACTCAATATCTAAACATAACTCAATATCTCAAAATAATAATATAATCCACAATCTAAATAAAAATAACTACTACAAGGTAGGAAAATCTAAATGGCCTCAGTATCTGGCACTACATCCTTAGGTGATACTCTATTTGTTGGTCCGTAGTAAGTGGGACACCTCCTCTCTATTCATTCATCTAAAAAATATATCCAGTAAGGATTGGAGTGAAGTGCAACCCAATTGCAATTCTAGTTAATTGATAATGACTATAAACAAAAATATAGAATATAATACAAGACGAGAAATAATGAACAATATCATACTATGGTAGAAGAAACAGGTAAACAAGAATAATATGGTATACACTAATCACGATAAACTAAAACAAGAATAGAATGAGACAATGAACTAGAATATGGTGAAGAACAGTAACTATGCTAAGTGATTGAAATACTAGTTAGATATGTGATCGGCTTGGGTGAACATTGTCTACTTTAACGTTGAATAAACATTGTCTAAGTTAAACATTGAACATTGTCTAGAATTTGATCACATATCTAGCTAACACTTCTCCTTTCCACTGACTAGTATAATGGATCCAACCATGACACGTTACGATGCAAGATACTCAAGTCATTATAAATAATAAACCTTGAACATTAAACATTGAACATTGAACATTGTCTAAGTTAAATATTATCTAAGTTAAACATTGAGAACACGAGGAACAATAAAATAATATATATAACATTCCATGACTGATCCATGTATATACTAGTCTGTGTACCAATGTGTCAAAAGTCATGTAAAATATTTCTAAATACTTGTATTATAGTAATATCAAATAATAGAAACTATTAGAGAATGTACTCACATGTCATCCAGAGCAATAAATGTCAAACTGTGTCCCAACTGGTGTCACAAAGACCTATATATGAAATATTATATTAATATAAGGTGTTGGAATAAAATTAAGTTAAACTAGTCAATTTTTAGGTCACAAAGTCATTTCTAAGTCAAACCGACTAATTCTAGGGTGTATGAGTCTATCTCTAGGATACTAAGTCAATACACTATGAAACTAAGCTACACTAGCTAATCTAAGATACTATGAGATACACACATGCTATATCCCAAGATACGCAAGTTTCAATATATGAAAATAATAGTTTAGATATATATACAAGTCAATACACATAGTATCTATAACAAATCAATGAAAATAGGATACCTTGGCCTTGCACCAATGCGTATCACACTACCTCACACCTATTCCGATACTCAAACCCAATACCTTGATATTACCTTGGTATCCCAAGGTAATTCAAAATCTCATGAATATAGCTAATACATATTTAATCCCCCAATACTAATTACTAACTATAACAATATATACTAAGTACTATAATATGTATATATCAATGCAATACATAGATACTAATTACAATATGTATATAATCTACTAACACATAGATACATATATATATAGTTAACTATATACTAATCACTATACTAACTAAGCTAACATATTTCTCAACTACTAACTATCAATCATAACACACATATATATATATATATATATATATATATATATATATATATATATATATATATATATATATATATATATATATATATATATATATATATATATACTAGTTTACATATCTAACTATCTACATAATCAAACATATATAACTAAGTAACTACTATAGTAACCAACTAGACTAAACCCTTTACCCAATACCTTGCTAAACCCAAAATACCTTACTGAAACCGAACACTGTGCAGAACGCTGATACCTAAAACTGAATATTAATACTGATACTATGCAGATACTGCACAGTGATATTGCAATGTAGATACTGAGGCTCACTGTGCAGTTTCACTATATCTGCCCCTGATAGATGCTGACCCTAGCCTAGCTGATACCTGCTGTGATGCACATGGTCGTGTGCTCTTTCAATTTGCTGTTGCTGTTAAAGCAATTAGCTACTGCTCAACTCCCTTCTTGCTGTGCTTCCAAGGTTGCTGAAATTGAGACTACACACTGAATGTAGCTACTAAACTGCTACCTTTGATGAACTTCCTGCAGATACTGCTATGCTCCAGCAGTTGTATTACACGAGCTTGCTGCTCCCTCGTTAGTTGAAGCTGCATGAGATGATACTTGCTCCCTCTTAAGTTGAAGCTGCACGAGCTGATACTTGCTTCTTGCTGAACTGCCTGCTGCAGTTCCTTGTTGCAGTCTAGCAGTTACTGCTACTGCTCTATATCCTTTGTAGTGACTGCACGAGTTGCTGCTCGATGCCTTGATGAGGATGCCACTGCTTGCTCCATACTCTTTTATGCCCGAGCCCCCTTGCTAGATTGTACATCCTTGCTTGTTGTAGTATCCTGTAATTACAATGCATGCTCACTTGCAGTGCTCATTTCCTGCTGTGGCTCGACTGTGCACGAGCTGATACTCTTTCTTGCTGTCTAGAAATGCACTCTCTCACACACTAACACTCCTTCTAGCTACCCCAGTGCCCGACTGCACATTTCCTGTTGCAGACCCCCCATGTTGCCACTGTTGCTCTCACTCACTAGCTCACACACTCACACACACACACACACACACATCTATCTATATCAATCTATCTCTCTATATATATACTCTCACTACTATATATATATATATATATATATATATATATATATATATATATACAATCACTCATCTACCTATAGATAGATAGATATACACTCACACATAAACACACATATATATGTAACATACACATATATACATCTAGTTAAATATATATACTCTATAGATACCCTCTATATACAAATATTATATAAACATACTCATATATATACATATTGTAACACCCCATTCCGTTCAAGCGGACAGCCGATTCAAACGACAAAAGTACAATATTCTGACCCGCTTTGCTCAGGCGAGAATACTCGTTTAAGGCAAAGGATATCCAGACTTGTCCCTACAGGAGTTTGGCTTAGGCTTTCAGAGGCTCGCTTGACGTATCGCTCTACCGAGACGAATTATCGCTAAGGTAGGTGGCTACGGTGAACTTGTCTTTGCTTAGCCAGCACACTTAAAATATGGAACGATACATGTTAGTCGCTAAGTGAATCACCCATGCATGCTAATAAGAATCCGAAGCACCTAGCTAAGGGAATAATCCTAACTCGTATTGCTTGTGCTAGAACATGGAAAATGAAACATTGCTTATATTGAGACCCTCGCATGCTACCTTGCCTTGTGCAACTGGACCCTTCTATGCCTCGAATAGAAATGATATGTATATGCTCTTCTTAGTGCACTGTTCACTTGTATACACTGCACGACTCTAGATCATGTCGCTCGGGAAGTCCTTATACGGTTTCACTCCTCGGCTTACCTTCGGGCCCGAGCTAAACGTGAATGTTTATGAATGCATGCTTGCCTGCTTATATTTTAACTTGTATGTTGCCTTGCCTCACTGTTTGCCACACGAAATTATGCCATAATCAAGTAACACTATCGTGTATTGTTCATGCATTGAGTCAGCCAGAAGACTATCGAGTAGTCCTTCTGTGCAATTGAACCTACAAGTATACGGGACCGTCAGGTCGCAAAGGCAAATCCCGCACCAGGGGAATGCATCAAGGAAAGTTGTTCATTAAGAAAAAATCATGTCAAGTTAACACCTGAATGATAATCACATCAAGTTTACCTCTGAACGAGAATCCTGTCAAGCAAGTCATGAATCCCAGCTCGTGGAGCAACTTCTCGGTTCAGAGTAAGAATCATGGATTATTATGTCAAGTCATGAATTTGGAAAGACCCTGACCTGCATGTCGCAGACAACTTGAAAAAGGTGATCTTCGGACCTCAATTCCACGGACAATCACCAGGGCACCGGGGCTTATTCGATCCGGATGGGGCTCTCATGTTTAGTCACCCATGTACAAAGACAGAATGGCATACAGCACATCCTGTTCTCTCGGTGTATACCATTCTCATTAGAGACTAAAATTAGTCCTTTATGGCTATGCCAACGATAATTGTTCATATAGATAAGTCATTCTCGCTAAGCGGTTATCCGCGTGCGAGTTATTGCATCGCATCAAGAATAAATGAACACCTAAATGATCATGGTATAACAACACTTGTGCATAAAGGGCACTTGAACATCTTATGCAAAATACTTGAGAAATCCTAGTAACTCGTGCATCCAAGCATAAAATCATTCACAACAACACAGTGTTTGCATATGCCATTGCCCTGAATGATTATATATGCTATTGCTTGAATTAACTTGGTATGACTTGGACAGGGAAGGGCAAATGGTAAGTTGGTAAGTCTCACCATGTTTCCTCTTATATCGTACGGCGCACTGCCACACGAGTTAGGCTATTCAATATTGTCATAAAACTGATCCTAAGGCACAACTAGAAAGACAACAAAGTAGTTGGTGCACATAACCTATATTACGTGTTTGGATTTATCGAGCGGGCGAGTAGCCTACCCACCAGTGCATTCATGTACTGATAACCCACCAGATTGCTTGCAAGATACGGGAGAACCTCGTTCGGTGCGGATGCCTCCTTCATGCGTGCTAAGGCGTGGAGTTCAACTCGGAAGCCTTGGAACGCTGCGTCCGGAATTAAAGCACATATATAAGACATAATGTTGGAACACCGCCTATGCATCATTCCACAAATGTAGCCACTTGGCACGCTTTTATGCTTCAAAGAGAGAGAGAGCTCGAGCGACTTGTAATCTCGGCTATACGTCGCCTATAACACTTGTTTCAATATGAATAAAATGAGTTGCCTTACTTTTATATTGCGTTATATAAATCTTTGCTTCCGCAACTGTCGGCTCAGAGAACTTGTTACCATTCGCTTATGCGTTTATACATTCCGCTGCACTCGGACAATCTGCACGATCCTGTGGCTTAGACTTCTTACTACCAGCCAATGTACCACGGCCTTGTATGGGCGCGGATCATGCTCGTGCGACATCACGCCTGGATGGGTCAAAGCGATCGTTTCGCGGGAGCGCTGGCGCGGTCTTTTTCGCCTAGCGGGGACGGCCGATTAGCCTACGGGAGATCGGGACGTGACACATATCATATACTATATATATACACACATACACACACACACACACAAGCACACATATAAATGAGGACCATAAACCAAACACGTGGAGTGCACCACATCCGTATCACACTCATTCTATGATACGCTTGCGATACGGCTCCACCACACAACCAAACGCATCTCGAAGGACACGAGCAAGTCTAGAATACTAATTATGACTAATACAAATAATAATTAGATCAACTACGTGTCCGTATTAAGTTGTGATATGCACAAACTCTCGTATTGGAGAAAACCCCCCAAAATAACTCGTATCATCAAATTGATGAGATATGGCCTACACGTACCCAATTATGGATATGACACTAGTCATAAACAATCATTCACATGTCATATTGATTTATTTGACCATTTGACAAATACTACATGTGCCAATCTCAAAATTCTCCCAAAATTGATACCAAAATGCACATAACTTTCACCATATGTCTCCTATGAACCTAAAACTAATTCCTATGGGTAGCCTATACATGTGGGGTAGTTTCTCATGGTTAAATATCAGATTTAGAGTCTATTAGAAGAGAAAAAACTAAAATGTACCTTTGGGAGATGGATTTCCAATAAAAATCTCCAAATATAGAAAGTAGCCTCCTCCTTGTAGATCTTGACCTCCTTCTTGTAGATCTTTTCTTTCTTCTTGTAGATCCTTATTGTAGTAGCCTCAATTGAAGTTTAGGGAAGGAATTTGTGAAGAAATTGGTGAAGGAATGGAGGAATTTGGAAAGAGGGAAAACATAGATCTAAAGAGAATATAAATTGTGAAGTGAATGATTTTCTCTCTCCTCTTTGCATGTGGCCGGCCATATACCCCTCTCCATGCTATGTGAAATGTCCTATTTACCCCTTGGGGCCTCTCATAAAGAAATTAATTAAGGAGAAAAGGTTCTAGTCTAATGGTTTCACTAATTAATCCATCCTCCTAATACATGGGCCTAATTCATGGGCTCAATCTAAACTAAACTAAAATATTGGGTTCATGCACCTAATTAAATGTTTAGGTCCACTACACAAGTCTAAAATAATCTAGCATCTAACAATAATTAAATAATATAATAAATAATTAATTACACAAACACAATATTTAAATATAATAAATCCTAAAATAAAAAATACCTGTGGCAATTACCAAACTACCCTTGATTGAAAAAGTGAGGGTGACAAGGGGGAGCACGGTCGAAACCCTAACCCTATTGCCCTCTTGCTGGGGTCGAATGGTCGACACCGGACGGGGTCGTGGGGGGTCACGTGTCGGATGTTCGGCGCCGGAGGGGATCACGGGGGTCACGGAGAGAGAGAGAGAGAGAGAGAGGGGGGAGGGTGAGATGGGTTTTAGGTTTACCTACGAAGCCAGAGGGAGTCGCGGGAAGGGGAGCACCGTCAGCCGGAGGGGGGTCAAGGTCGTGGTCGCCGGAGGGGGCGCGCGGGGTTGGGGGAAATGAATTTGGAAATTTTAGGAATGGAGGGAAATAAAGTTGGGCTGTAAACCTATATAAAAACTTTTAGCGACATCTGAATAACACGTCGCTAAATATCGCAGAGTTTATAATATTTAGCAACATAAGGAATACCACGTCGCTAAATGCAGAGTTTATAATATTTAACAACATAAGGAATACTACGTCGCTAAATGTCACTATAATAAAAATAATAGCGACGTGTTACAATATCGGGCGACATCTGCTTCCTTAATATTATTTATAGTCGCCAAACGTCACGGACAGTCGCTAACAGCAATGTCCTGTGATATTATCTTAGGCGTCGCTAAATTCATAAAAATATAGTGACGTCATTAAAGAACATCACTAAAAATATCGCTAATTGATCATATTTTGGTAGTGGTAGTCACCCACCTTAGCGATAATTTGCCTCGGCCGAGTGATACTCCAAGCGCGTCTTTGAATGTCTAAGTTTGAACTCCTGAAGGGTCAAGTTTGAACTCTTTGCCTCAAGCAAGACTTCTTGCCTAGCAAAACGGGTTAGGTGGTCACACTTATGCCTTTTGAATCGGCTACCCGCGGGTCATTACAAAGGATGGTATGCAAAGTGCCAGGCCAAGGGGTAGCAGTTTAGGAGTCCAGAGTATTCAGGAAGTGGCTTTCAGTGTGGATAGTAGAGTACTTTATATCAAGATAGAATGTCCTAGTAGTCCAGTATCAAGTGGGAGTAGCAAATGACTGGGACCAAGGTATTAATGAGACATGCAATTTTGAGCTGGGATGTGAGTTGGATAAGGTAGAATATTAGTAAAGTTATACTAAGATAATAGGATAAGGTATCATCTAGTATAGTTAATATTAACTAGTATTAGTAATATTAACTAGTATATATATGTTATATATAATACTTAGTAATATTAGCTAGTATAGCAAATACCTTTAAGATATGGACCTAAAAACCTAGGTTTAGCCTAGTATCACCTAGTACTACCTAGTTTAGCCTTGTAACCAACCTAGAAGCTAGTTTTGGGCCGAGAATCAAGGTATCAACCTAGTTTGACTAGTATGACCTAGTTTGGACCTAGAAATCATATATTTACTTATTTTAGCATGTTTACTACTCTAAAACACTAAATGACATAAAATTTCGTATATAGGTCTGTGTGACACCAGTTCGGACACCGAATTATATTATTTGCTCAGGACCACAGGCGAGTACATCTATCTATTAATTTTTATTACATGATAGTGTATATATCATATATTCTAGAACTGTATACTTGATTTTGACACATGGTTACATGGACTGGTACTATATGGATCATGTTAGAAGATGTTATCCCTTATCACGTACTTCAGATACTTCTTCCACATGTACTTTATTGTGTGCATCGGGTATTCCTCGTGCTCGTGTTCATTCGTGTTCTTCGTATACTTATATTATCGTGTACGTAATGTGTCATAATCGGATCCATGAGTATTGGTTGGGGCGGGAGAGTAGAAGTTGGTTATGTGATCAAGCCTATAGTGTATTCATGTTCATGTCGATTATACACCTAACGTATAATCAAGTTACCTTAGAATAAACATGTTCAACCTATACCAATCACATAATGAACTTGTGCTCTAAGGCACTTAGTTAGTATTCTTGTTTCTCTTACTTGCGGTTTATTCCATAATGCCTGTATTTATCTTTCCAGTATTTTACATGCTTAACTCATTATATTTCTATTTTCTAGTTACTTATACATCTTGTATTCTTTTCTATTACTTGTCATATATTCTCTACCATGTATTTGGAACTTCTTTCAGAATTTTATACTTCCCTCTAATCCTGACTGGATATATTTTTCAGATAATTAGTTAAAGGAGTTTTGTCCCACTTACTATGGGCCACATGATGGTGAGCTGTCTGAGGTAGCAGCCATACATCATGATGATCTAGTACTAGCTGTCGAGGAGACTTACTTATTACTTTATTGTACTGGATATGTCTCTAACTTTGAGATTTTGGCATGTTATATGATATTTGAGATTATTGTGTTGTAGCTAGACTATTAGAATTGATTTGGATTGTATTATGACTTTGTGATACTTTCTTCTATTCCATATCGTATATTTATCCTCCTTTAGTTTTATATTGTTATTGAGTAACGATTATCATCATATCGTATATTTATCCTCTATTTGGAGTTGAGATATCATTGACAGCTACATTATATATATTCTGTGAGATGTTTAGATAGTATTGGTTACCTAGACAGTGTTCTACCGCCGATATTGCGGTATAGGCTGGACATATCCACGTACTCATACCCTCACACCGGGTGCGAGTCGTGATATATTTTTATGATGGCCCATGCAGATTAGGCTTCGCAATTATAGCGATGTCGTGGTAGTACAACGTCTTAGTTGTACTACTGCGAGCCTGCGATAGGATCTAGGATTGCTAGGATGAGAGAATACTCAATCATATGTAGGAAATTTCCTTACTCATTTGATTCTTCAATATTTGTTCCTTCTTGTAAATATTTGAATTCTTACTCCCTTGAAACTCATTATCTACTCATATATATCCTCAGAAATGACGACTTTGAACATGGCGAAAGGGGATGCAAGTAAGAAGGTTTGCGTGGAAGGAACCACGGAGGGTGTAGTACCTCCAACCTTAGATCACGGGAAGAGAGGGTTGGATGGAGAAAGGGTTATGCAGGCCATTATGTCTAAAAGTTTTCTCCTAAAACAGTCATATCTTATACTCTTTTGGGGTTCATTACTATGATCCAGACTCCTCTTAAGCAAAATACTTCCTGGGAATGATGCGAACATTAGGTCCAAGCGATACCTCGGATAGTCTCGAATTCTATTCCTCTAGTACAATCACTTTTGTTCCACGATATGTTAGGTAATGTCAACCTCCTCTTTTAAAAGGTGTCCAACCTCTACACTACCTCTGAACAATTAATACTTTAGATCATCGATCATTATGAACCCATCGGGTTCCAAACTTTCGGGCTACATCTTATCAAAGGCTCTCAATCTAAAAATTGTTTCTCTACTGTTCGTATCTAGCAATAGATATGCCATGAACAACAAGCCTACCAAAAGGTCATTTCCTATCTTGTAATAAAGTGTTTGAGGACTATTTCCAAAATTTCTAGCAGGATGCTTTTTGCTATCTGGAGTCAAGTTTACTTAACATAGTATATCCATGCTCGAAAAATAGAAAAATAAAAAAATAAAAGAGCTTGTAGCAGGCAACTCAATTTTATTAAAAGACAAACTATATCGTTTACAAAATGAAAACTTTTTATCGATATTCAAGATCACATTACAAGATGAGAGCTTTTCATTAATATTCAAGCTTACACCATGTGTAACATTGTAGACCTGACGAATGAGTGCTCACGAGGACCTATGTCGACAACCGCATGCATACACCTATAATCATGCCAAGATTAGAGGGCATAATAGTGCGACAGACAGGTTTCACAGCAATGGCGAGAGGATACAAAATTTGGGACTCTCCCAGGTTATACGAATACGCCATCGATTATAGCGATTCAACAGGCGCCATCGCTGAACCCCTTTAAAAAGTAGGTTCCATCTTTTAGGTGCCCACAACCAATTAGGTTTGAAAACAATACCCTGTCTTCTTGGTAATCTGCCTGTTTACTCTGAGCAAGGAGCCTTATGATTATTTCCATTACAAAGATAAATTTTACTACTATATATATTGCAAATTACAAAAAATCTTTTACTAAAATTCTAAGTACAAAAGAAAAGATCTAGGAAGTGTGTCGATGGAGATCAAGTTACAGATAACTTCTTTACTCCGTTGACGATCCTAAGGCAAAGATTGGAAGAAATTTGCTAATCTCAACTTACTAGCAAAAAGGACAGGAAATAAGCTCAAAATTTCTTAGCTTTCGATAGTTTGAGAATCATAGGTCCTATCTATTTATATCCATTCTCACTATAATGGTTGTATGCACTAAATTGAAAAGTCACTATTATTTGCTCTTGGTACATAAGATTTTGCCTGTCGTATAACAATCTGCAATAACTACAGCACATAAACGGAACTGAATGTATGCACATAACACGGTCGACTTGCCACGTGGCATGCGTTACAATGATTCAAAATTTATATTTAATATGTATGTTGTCATTCGTAACGTATATGCCCTTAATGCAATAACTGCACATAATTTTCTCAAATTCGTAACTGTTCAGCTATATAGGACTACTTTGTCGATAAGTCTTTGAAGAGAGAGAAAATTATAAAAATTTGTATGCACTTTCTGGCTGAAGCACATAGCTGCTTGTCGTATAGTACCATATGGCAAGCTCTGCTGTATACAGACAAACGTAATAATTACGCTGACATAACCACCATCTGCATAATCTATGAGGCGGCATAACTTTTAATGCTATGTCAGATTGATTTATGTGGCTAGGAAGTATGCGTCTAAGATTTTGCTGCATAATATGAAAGTTTACTATCTTTAGCCTAAAAGTGTCGCATGAAGGTCATGTCACATAGATTTTCTCCTTCAACCCAAGAATCATTGTCTTTGCCGCATAGCTTCTAGCATATAGTGCATGGGCTTCTTTAGAAAGTACCAAAGTTTACTGACTTTGATCCTGAGCACGCATAGCATCTAGGCGCATAGTATCGACTTCACTAAATCAGGATATTGAATGAGTGGCTTGGCACATAGCTATTATTCACATGGACTAAAATTGTTTATGCTTCTACAAGACCCCCTTCAAAGTTTTTAAAACTTGAACAAGTTTGAAATACTTTGAAAGAAGCATAGATGGAAATTTCAACTCTACACATAGAAGGTTTGTTGCATGCTGTTGAACCATTCGGCACATAAGATATGAGTGCATAGTTCTGGACTTATAGGCTGTCAAATCATCCTCAATATTTGAACCGATAAAATCATTTTAAAATCTTAAAGTGACGCTGGCGCTTTGGCACTAGAATCGAGGTATCTAATTTGCCCTTGATTTGTCGTATATTACACATTTCAAAGCGTTATATAAGTGTGAATGCGATGATTGCGCATGGTTCATTATAATTAATATGCATATGATCAGCAGTAGAAGGCACATATGCTCTATTTATAAATATAGCCGCTGAATGAGAGAGAAAACTTTACTTTCTTTCAAGTTTTCAAACTCTCTCGACTCTCAGCCCCTACTTCTCTTTACTCTTTCGAAATGGCACCCAAGGCATCCTCTTCCTCAGCCAAGAAGTTTGGCAAGGGCAAGGAGGCTGATATTGAGCATGTCGCCGCTTCTTCGTCGCCGATAACCCACCCCAAGACCAAGAAAAAAAATGAGGGTATGGAGAAAAACCCTAACTCTGTGGTGAAGATGACCTCCATGCACATGAGCGCCCTGAACACAGAGACACAAGCACATAGTCTGTCGCATGGATGATAAATTATTACTAATATATGTAGACTAAAGCATACTGCTGATGCGCATGGTCGCTGCTAAAAACTTCGTCATGGATATGCGCTAATAGAAAAATTTTCCATCATGCGCATGGATTCGACTATCTTGGACACTCATCGTAAACATGTGTCGGATGCTTATGCGAGGCTGCTCTGTCACTACCCTATTTCCAGGGCAGGATATTTTTTATTTTAATTTAGTAAATTGTGTATTGATCATAAATATTTGTATTAATATTTAATTAGATGCATGTATTTATGTTTATTAGTTGTTTTAGGGTTTTGGCTAGTCTAGACCCATGTCAGACCCTAGTGGACCCTTGCCCAACCAACACCCTTGTCAGACTTATTTATTGGTTTAGAGTAGTTATTTATATTTTAATTAGTTATTTGGAGTGATTATGATTTAGTTAGAGTGTATTTGGAACCCCAAACCTAAACCCTAATTAGCATGACTTGTAGGAGGGGTATTATGGACCTTGTACCTAAATTAAACCCTAACCCTAACCCTATTTCTATACATGGTCGCCCCCCTCCCCCTTCC
>JAYESA010000019.1:131257819-131372176 GCA_036927795.1 Iris macrosiphon
CCAAGTAATATATTAATTCATCAAGTCGTGTTCATCTAATAATAGTTCATGCCAACATCAACATTCGTCTAGCCAAATTGTTTGAATTCAACATTATCGTTCGATCAATCATTAGTCCACCTCAATCATTCCTTAAATATTCAAGTTTAAAACTTTAATTTGAAAGTCTACCTATCATATCCAACTAGAAAATCCTTGAGCCTAAGTCCATTTATCCACGACGCATTCCACTTCATCAAGTTCGTCTGCTTAATCATTAAACATGTCCGGCCCTTATTTCCTGTGAGTTCGATCATCCTTGTTGGACATAATATTACCACGCCAATGCTCTCGTGGGATAATCGTTCTCATCTAGGCTGGATGTTTAGTGCTATATTTTGAACTAGATCCAAGATCGCTCGTCCTACTTAAGTTCAAATCCTTTTATCACCTATCTTAAATCATCATACCACACAATTCCTTAACTTGTGTCATGATCCGCACCCGGTGTGAGGACATGAGTACATGGGTATGTCAAGCCTATGTTGCAGCATCTGCGATAAAACGATGTCTAGGTTAATAATACTATATAATTATCTCACACAATAATATATAAAACCTGTCAATGATATCTCAACTCCATATAGAGGACAAAATGGCAATATAATATGATAATCAATACTCAATCATAATAACTAGAGGAAGATAATGACACGATATCAAATAAAAGAATGGAAATCACAAGAGTCATAAACTACAACCAATATCCAAGTCTAATAGTCCATCAACAAAACACAAATAGTCTCAAATATAAATAATATGCCAAATATTTAAGTTGGAGACATATCCAATATAATAAGAAAAACTAGCTAAGTGTCTGCTAATACTGGCTGAGCCTCCTCAACGGATGCTTCTAGATCCTCTTATAATAGGGGTGCTATCTCAGCTGGCTCACCGTCCTATGGGTTATAATGTGTAGGACATCAGTCCTCTAAATAATTATTTAAAAAATATATCTAGTCAGGATTGGAGTAAATTATAATCCTAATATCAGTTCCAATAAATGATAGAAGCTATAAAACATTAATAGCAATGAAAATAAATGACGGAGAGTCACTGAGATAGTAAACATCACGACGAGGGAATATCACGACAAATAATGGAAATAACCAAGAGAAATATGATAATAATTATCACTGTAAAGAACTAGAACTAAAAGAAATTATAACAATAAGTACCTTAAAATATTAGTAAGATATGTGATCAGCTTGGGCCTAGCACAGTCTATAAATAAAGGGAACTAGCTCAACCACACGTGTAATGCATGATTGGCTAGTTGTCATGGTCTATACTACTGTACAAACTATAAGGTATGATCATATATCAACTAATACTTCCCCTGCCCCTGATAAGTACATAGATCCAAAGCATGATAGGTTATAACACGTAAATCATGATGCATGGTCTATAATATCATGCATGATGATCACGGTTTATATAATCATAAAGATATCACGGTAATCACTAAGTAATCATGAACAATAACATCTCATGATGGGAATCCAAATATAATAATCTGTGTAATCAATGTGTCAAGAATCAAATATCTTAATACTAAATAGATGTAACATAGAGACTATCAAGTAAGAAATCTATCAAAGAATGTGCTTTCCTGTGGTCCATAGAAATAAATATTAAACTATGTCCGTATCGGTGCCTTAAAGACCTAAATCTGAAATATCTTTTGAAAATAGAGTTTTAGAATCATAAACAAGCTATACTAGCTTCAAACTAGGTTTCTAAGTCAATACTAGGTCTAACTAAGTCAAACTAGCCCAAATTTGATCAAAGTAGGTCAAATATTGGTCAACACAGTCAAATTAGGTTATTTTTTAGTTTCTAGATTAATTTTACCTATTTACAAGGTTTATAAAGTTATACTAGGTCTTAACAAGTCATTATTTGATTTTTAGGTGCTAACAAGGTCAAACTAGTCAATATTAGTTAATACTAGACAATACTGGATTTCTAGGCTATACTAATAAGTTTCTAGCATATATTAACCTAATATATACTTCTACCTATAATTTTTAGCAATACCTTGGCCTACAGCTATTTACCTTTCCTCGTATCACGGTAACTTAACATGTATCACACATTTACCTAATACCTTAGCATGTATCTTAAATACCTTAACTATGGGTCAATACCTTGATAATACTAGATTTTAAAGTCATACTATTTAGCTATGATATAATAATATCCTATATACTATATAGATATACTAATATATACAATAACTTAGTCTAACAGTTAATACCTAGCCAATACCTTAGTTTTACCTTATTACCTAGCTATTACCTTAGTATTATGTCATTAACTAACCAATACCTTAACATATTACCCTGTATCATAGTTTCTAAACTAATATATTTGCTAATACCATTACCTTGACTAATACCTAATACCTTAACTCATATCTTGGTACCTAATCCATTACCCAAGCTAGACACTACCTGTACCATGGTATCTTAATCTAATATATAATATCATAACCTTACCTTAGTATTCTAGTATTACCTCATACTAGTTCTAATATTTTGGTATCTTGGTATTCTAAATACCTTGATACATCTTAGGGTAGCTGTAAAAACCCCAATTTTTGAGAATAATTTTTAAAAGAGTTATTCAGTATTCTCGGTATTTTTTGAAATTTAAAACGAAGGTGATTGCGATTTAAAGAATTTTTACATATGGCTATTTGGTGTTAAAATATTATGGAAATAATATTTTATGGTGTAAAATGGAACACCGGTCATGTGGTATTTTTCAGTGAATTATTTGGACTCCGAAAGCGAGTTTTAAGCCTTAAAAACTATTGGAGATGTGAACCGGACCCAACCAGACCAAACTTAAAATAAACCAGACCAAACCCCATAGCGGGTCAGACCCGAACCGCTGAAGAACCCAACCCGCTGCAAACCCTAGCCGTGAACACTGTTCAGGCTATTTATGTAATCCCCCTGATTTTCAAAGAATTTTAAATTAGATTTTTCTGAATTTTCTGGAATTTTCTTGGATTTTTCTGGAATTAAATTCATGTTCTTTAATTATTAAAGGATTTTTAAATATTAATAATTAATATTAAAATATTATGAAAATAATATTTTATGGTGCAAAATAGAAAACCAGATATAGGGTAATTTTCCGAGAATTTATTGGACCCCGAAAACATTTTTAAAAGCCCGAAAACTATTTTTAAAATTAAATTAAAATAAACCGGACTGAACCGGGTTCAAACCGGCCTGAACCCGGTCCAGCTGAACCAGCACCGGCCGAACCGCCTAGCGGGTCGGGCCGGGTCAGCCCAACCCGCCAACCCGCAAACCCGCCCGACCCGTTAACTCTTTCTTCCCTGACCGCCCGACTCCTCATCTCCCTCCGGCCGTTTCCGGCGCCGGCGACCCTCCGCCTTCCCGTCGTTCGTCTTCCCCGACCGCCTCGCTTCGCCTCCCCTCACCGGACGTCCCTCAGCCTCCTCTCTCCCCTATATAAACCGCCGCCGACCTCATTTCCCCTCCGCCTCCAGTCCTCCGCCGACGCCGATACTCGCAGCACCACCCTCCCGCAGCACCTCGGCGTCGCCGCTCCTCACCGTGTCCAGTCACCCGCAGCGCTCAGCGCCGGTTCCCTTCTTCCCTTCCTCCTCCTCCGGTGACTTCTCGACCCCGCAGCTGAAGCAGCCCGGCCCGCCTCCGGCCGCCAGAGCCACAGCGTCTCCTCTGCCGCAGAGCTCCGGCCTCCCCGTCACAGTGCCGACCCCAGCCTCCCTCCGGCGGAGCTTGGCCGCCTGAACTCCGGCCAATTGCACAGAAACCCTAACCCTAAAACCGATCAGGACACAGTGTATCGTGTCGGACACGAGATAGACACGAGGATACGAGAATTCCTGATTTTCAAGCCCAGTTCAGGTATTCATAACTTTCTTTTCGTAGCTCAGAATTCGATTCCGTAAATTGTATCACGTAGCCTGTATGACCCTCTCGGTGCCCGGACAAACCGCTCGGGGCATCGCGTCCTGTGGTGATCGCACACCGCGATCCAAAACAGGAAATCCAGACCCTGTTTCACCCCGGTATCGAGTACGCCCCGCCAAACGGGACGACTTGGTCGCGTGCGGTCTTCACCGACACGTGAGCGTCGTTGATACGGATGTGCAGGATTTCACAAAAGCTGATTTGGATGTGCGTGCACACCGGGATCAGTGCGTATCCGCGGACACCGCCCCGTATCTGTACTTTCTGTTTCTAGCTGTAACTTAGTGTACACAAGTCAGATCGAGACAAAACTTGCGCCATTGGACTCATAGCAATACGCTGGTCCTGTGAGCCAAGTTTGGTTCGATTCTGAGAACGTTGACAGAATCGCGTGTCGTGGGCCCCACAGGCTCCATCCGACGGGCGATTTTGAGAACGGCTCATCGGAATCCAATTCCGGAAGTTCCGTTGGGTTCGTATCAACGTTCCTGACTTGTTGACACTAAGTTGGACTATTTTTGAGATCTTTGACTCTGACGCATTTTCGGTGCAAAGCGGCCCACATCTGGACCCCGCCTTGACCCAAAAATAATATTTTTGCCCTTGTCTCCAAATTGGACTCAAGGACAGGCATTCCTAGCTGATTGATATGTTCTGGACCTGATGGTGATGTCTATTTCAGCAGCCGGAGTACTGCCTGGAAATCCAGCCGAAGCTCGAGCTATAATTGAAACAGGAAACCCAGGCAAGTGTATCTTGCCATAAATGCAGTTATTGATTCATTTTGATTCTCTTGCTTTAAATTCTGTGACTGTTGTACTTGCCCTATCCAGTACTTTATACCCAGGACACCTGACACAAAGCATGATATAGAATCTTCCTGATTTTTAAGGAGTTTCATAATAGGATATAGATTTCATGATTTAAGCTTATTTTCTTAGAACTTAATAAATGACTGACTGCATTAGTTCTAATCTTGCGTAACATGAACATTGAGAACTGTGACATGAGATTTCATTTGGTGGGGAGAGTATTACCATATCAAGGCTGAATATATATTATATACTGTTATCTGGAAGTGTCCTAGTCTCTGACACAGAGCTTTGGCACCTGTACTGGCCCTTCGAGAAAACACTGCTATGGTTTTTTGTCACTGATCCTGTAGTAGTCTCAGCCTGAGTATGAATAATAACTCTCAATTGCATGTTCACTTAGCTAGTTTAATTATTTACCCAGATTTGTTTGATAGCAACATCGACATGCCACTGTCTTAGACTTATTAATTTCTGATGCTACTCTTGAGTTTAACATCTTGGTTGACTTGCATGTTCTTTCACTGTATTATGGCTCGTATTCTTCTGTACCTTGTTACGTCCCTCTGAGGACCTGGTTTTGTTCTCCAGTTATAGCAGACGAGATCTACCCTGAGGTGTACGGAACAGGGGCACTACTCGGAGCAGTACCTGAACCTGAGGACGAGGTGATCGCTGAGGACTTCTCCTGAACAATTGCTTCGCCCTGCTCAGTATTATGGCAAATAGACTTTAATTCCTGTTAATTTGAACTCTTTATTTCCTGTCTTTGAGAACTTGTGTAAACAGACTTAATATCGGATTGTTCTCCGATTTTATTTACTTAGACTGATGTTGTTTAATATTTCTTTTGATGACTTTGCTATCTTTATTTGTGGATGAGAATAGTAAAACCTTGACTGATGTAATACAGCTTAAGTATGCCCGATGGATCCATTAAATTGGGTTTGTCCATCGGTGCATGCTGCTGGCCATATTCACGCATCCAGTCCCTCAGTATTTTGGGACTGGGGCGTGACATGGTTTTTGTGGTGGCCCATGCAGGTCAACGACTAAATTGTTCGGTTTCAACTTAGGGACCGAACAGGCCTGCAATAAGATATGATAAGTTTTTTAGGATCTCATCCACTTGCTTGAAAACGTTTTTGATATCTGTATCGTATTCGAACTAAATTTTGACTTGCATCTTGCCTTGACTCCTGTGCGCCTCTTATCGTTATTGTTGATGCAGAGTAATGGATTCACGAGAAAATGACAGAACTCCAGCAAGAACACCAATAGGTGATGCAGCCACCTACGGAGAAGACGATGTGACGCTATTGAGTGGAGATCCCTCTACTCACCGAAGCAGACAAGCAGATCCGCAATCTTCTCGATTTCGGCGTAATGATATTCCACCTCCGCCCCAGTTTCCTCCACAGATGCCTGCCTTTCCACTAGGCCAAGCAATGGACGGACAGCAGATGTTCCAGATGTTCTTCGCAATGATGCAAGCTCAGCAACAAGTTCAAACCGAAGCCCAACGTCGTGAGGCTGAGTACTTGAGGAACAGCCTAGTAAATGCACTGGAGCAGGCCAACCTACCAGCTAGAAGGCAACCGACGGGCTCTATCACAGACTTCCGCCAGCTGAAGCCCCGTACTTTCTCTGGCAAGGAGGGACCAACAGAAGTGCATGAATGGCTCACCAATATTCGTCATCAATTAGAAGCAGCTGAACTATCAAGAGAACGTTGGATGACCGCCGTCAGAATGCAATTGACGGATAATGCTCATCACTGGTGGCTATCCGAGGAGACTAGACTCGGACCAGACCGAGTTACTTGGGAAGAGTTCTCCAGACTCTTCCAGGAGATGTACATACCGGCTATCGCTCGATCAGAACTGAGGGACAAGTTCAATCGTCTCACTCAGGAAGCTATGATGGTGGAAGAGTACAACGCCGAGTTCATTCGTCTGAGTCGCTTTGCTCCTACCTTGATCCCGACAGAAGTAGAGAAGGCTGAGAAGTTTTTCGATGGACTTAACATCGAGCTACAGAAACTGATTGGATCTGTCGCACCAACTTCGTACACGGACGTCCTTGCTGCAGCTAGACGCATGGAGCGCGTCACCAGGAGAGAAACCAGTCTGAAGAGGTCTTCCACCTCAGTACCAGCCAGAGCAAACAACAGAGAAGCTGCCAAGAAACCTCATCTGTATCAAGCACCACAGGGATCTGTATCCAAAGCCCTGACTCTTCCTACTTGTTATTACTGCGGCAAGATAGGACATGTTGAGAAAGAGTGTAGACGTAAGCACGGACTGTGCTTAGGTTGCGGATCCAGAACAGTGAAGGACTGCCCTGATCGTAGGGAAGCACCAAGGGCAAACCAACAAGCTCTACCAGCACCAGGAGGACATCAACCAAGGCCACCCATGGTACATCAAGCAGCACCCTACCAGCAAGCCCAGCAAAATCAGAGAGCACCACCTCAAGGACGCGGCCAAGTTTTCGCGATGACTGTGGGAGACGTGCAGAACCGTGGCGTAGCAAATGCGAGTAAGTCTTTATAGTTGTTCCGTTTCTAGCATTTCTGTAGTTGTGTCTGCTGGTTCGTGACCCCAGACTTAACCTGATAACTTTAACCTGTTAATAATTGATAACTTAGGTTAATTTAGTAATTTGGAACTTGCCAATAATACAGAATGTTTTATAAATGTTAACCTGATAAATTTTGAAAGATAACTTGGTTTTCTAAAAACTGTAATTTTCTAGATTTCCCATATTTGGAAAATTGCATAACTTTTAGAAAAATAATTTTTCCTAGGTACTCCTAAATTTTGGTATGCTTCGAACATGGTTACAACCGTGTCATCTTTGTTGACCGGTTAATCTTTGATTGCGAGGATGCAATCCTCTTAAGGGGGGTATATTGTAATCCCCCTGGATTTTAAAGAATTTTAAATTAGATTTTTCTGAATTTTCTAGAATTTTCTTGGATTTTTCTGGAATTAAATTCATGTTCTTTAATTATTAAAGGATTTTTAAATGTTAATAATTAATATTAAAATATTATGAAAATAATATTTTATGGTGTAAAATAGAAAACCAGATATAGGATAATTTTCCGGGAATTTATTGGACCCCGAAAATATTTTTAAAAGCCCGAAAACTATTTTTAAAATTAAATTAAAATAAACCGGACTGAACCGGGTTCAAACCGGCCTGAACCGGCCTGAACCCGGTCCAGCTGAACCAGCACCGGCCGAACCGCCTAGCGGGTCGGGCCGGGTCAGCCCAACCCGCCAACCCGCAAACCCGCCCGACCCGTTAACTCTTTCTTCCCTGACCGCCCGACTCCTCATCTCCCTCCGGCCGTTTCCGGTGCCGGCGACCCTCCGCCTTCCCGCCGTTCGTCTTCCCCGACCGCCTCGCTTCGCCTCCCCTCACCGGACGTCCCTCAGCCTCCTCTCTCCCCTATATAAACCGCCGCCGACCTCATTTCCCCTCCGCCTCCAGTCCTCCGCCGACGCCGATACTCGCAGCACCACCCTCCCGCAGCACCTCGGCGCCGCCGCTTCTCGCCGTGTCCAGTCACCCGTAGCGCTCAGCGCCGGTTCCCTTCTTCCCTTCCTCCTCCTCCGGTGACTTCCCGACCCCGCAGCTGAAGCAGCCCGGCCCGCCTCCGGCCGCCAGAGCCGCAGCGTCTCCTCGCCGTGCCGTCCTCTGCCGCAGAGCTCCGGCCTCCTCGTCACAGTGCCGACCCCAGCCTTACTCCGGCGGAGCTTGGCCGCCTGAGCTCCGGCCAACTGCACAGAACCCTAACCCTAAAACCGATCAGGACACAGTGTATCGTGTCGGACACGAGATAGACACGAGGACACGAGAATTCCTGATTTTCAAGCCCAGTTCAGGTATCCATAACTTTCTTTTCGTAGCTCGGAATTCAATTCCGTAAATTGTATCGCGTAGCCTGTATGACCCTCTCTGTGCCCGGATAAACCGCTCGGGGCATCGCGTCCTGTGGTGATCGCACACCGCGATCCAAAACAGGAAATCCAGACCCTGTTTTACCCCGGTATCGAGTACGCCCCGCCAAACGGGACGACTTGGTCGCGTGCGGTCTTCACCGACACTGAGCGTCGTTGATACGGACGTACGGGATTTCGCAGAAGCTGATTTGGATGTGCGTGCACACCGGGATCAGTGCGTATCCGCGGACACCGCCCTGTATCTGTACTTTCTGTTTCTAGCTGTAACTTAGTGTACACAAGTCAGATCGAGACAAAACTTGCGCCATTGGACTCGTAGCAATACGCTGGTCCTGTGAGCCAAGTTTGGTTCAATTCTGAGAACGTTGACAGAATCGCGTGTCGTGGGCCCTACAGGCTCCACCCGACGGGCGATTTTGAGAACGGCTCATCGGAATCCAATTTTGGAAGTTCCATTGGGTTCGTATCAACGTTCCTGACTTGTTAACACTAAGTTGGACTGTTTTCGAGACCTTTGACTCGGACGCATTTTCGGTGCAAAGCGGCCCACATCTGGACCCCGCCTTGACCCGAAAATAACGTTTTTGCCCTTGTCTCCAAATTGGACTCAAGGACAGGCGTTCCTAGCTGATTGATATGTTCTGGACCTGATGGTGATGTTTATTTCAGCAACCGGAGTACTGCCTGGAAATCCAGCCGAAGCTCGAGCTATAATTGAAACAGGAAACCCAGGCAAGTGTACCTTGCCATAAATGCAGTTATTGATTCATTTTGATTCTCTTGCTTTAAATTCTGTGACTGTTGTACTTGCCCTATCCAGTACTTTATACCCAGGACACCTGACACAAAGCATGATATAGAATCTTCCTGATTTTTAAGGAGTTTCATAATAGGATATAGATTTCATGATTTAAGCTTATTTTCTTAGAACTTAATAAATGACTGACTGCATTAGTTCTAATCATGCGTAACATGAACATTGAGAACTGTGACGTGAGATTTCATTGGGTGGGGAGAGTATTACCATATCAAGGCTGAATATATATTATATACTGTTATCTGGAAGTGTCCTAGTCTCTGACACAGAGCTTTGGCACCTGTACTGGCCCTTCGAGAAAACACTGCTATGATTTCTTGTCACTGATCCTGTAGTAGTCTCAGCCTGAGTATGAATAATAACTCTCAATTGCATGTTCACTTAGCTAGTTTAATTATTTACCCAGATTTGTTTGATAGCAACATCGACATGCCACTGTCATAGACTTATTAATTTCTGATGCTACTCTTGAGTTTAACATCTTGGTTGACTTGCATGTTCTTTCACTGTATTATGGCTCGTATTCTTCTGTACCTTGTTACGTCCCTCTGAGGACCTGGTTTTGTTCTCCAGTTATAGCAGACGAGATCTATCCTGAGGTATACGGAACAGGGGCACTACTCGGAGCAGTACCTGAACCTGAGGACGAGGTGATCGCTGAGGACTTCTCCTGAACAATTGCTTCGCCCTGCTCAGTATTATGGCAAATAGACTTTAATTCCTGTTAATTTGAACTCTTTATTTCCTGTCTTTGAGAACTTGTGTAAACAGACTTAATATCGGATTGTTCTCCGATTTTATTTACTTAGACTGATGTTGTTTAATATTTCTTTTGATGACTTTGCTATCTTTATTTGTGGATGAGAATAGTAAAACCCTGACTGATGTAATACAGCTTAAGTATGTCCGATGGATCCATTAAATTGGGTTTGTCCATCGGTGCATGCTGCTGGCCATATCCACGCATCCAGTCCCTCGGTATTTTGGGACTGGGGCGTGACAATTTAAGCCGCCTCGGCATCCGTGCCGCCGCCATCCACACCCATCGTTCTCCTCAGCGCCGTCACCTATCTTCGACCAAGACGCCGGAGACCTAGCTGTCGATCTTCTCCGCGGATCAACACCGTTCTTACCCCGGCCACCTCGTCGGAGCTCCACCTGTGACCCACGACCCCGATCTCCTTCCACCCAGCCGCCGACCTAGCCGCATCCCTCTCATCTCACCGCCGCTCCGTTCATCCCTCTTCCAAAACCGCTGAGCACAGCAGCCCCGACCCCATCTCGGCCTCGTCAGCGACCCCGCCGCCGTCCGCGAGCAACTCCCCGCTCGCCTCGCCAACCACCGCGAAGCCCTAGGCCGGCCGCCCACTGCCCTAGCTCCGACTCAGCGGACACGGCCACCCTCTGAACCGGGACACAGCAGAGACGACCAGGACACAGCTCGTGTCAAGGATTCTCTCGGACACGTGAAAAGTTAGATTCACGGAGCCCTGTTCAGGTACCGTTTTCTCTCTTATCGTTGCTCCATTTTAATTGTCGTCTGTTGCTACGCGTAGACTGTATAACCCTCTCGGTGCCCATGCAACCCGCTCGGAGCATCGCGTCCTGTGGTGATCGCACACCGTGATCCAAAAACAGGAAAAACAATACCCCGTTTTACCCCGGAACTGTGTACGCCCCGCCAAACGGGACGACTTGGTCGCACGCGATCTTTACCGAACTGTGAGCGACGTTGATACGGTCGTGTGGAATTTTGCAGAAGTCGATTCGGATGTGCGTGCACACCGGAACCAACGCGTATCCGCCGACGACACACCGTATCGACCTTTCTGGAACACGATGTAATTTTGTGTACACGCGTCGGATCGAGACGAAACTTACGCCATCGGACTCGTAGCAATACGCTGGTCCCGTGACCCAAGTTTGGTCCGATTTTGAGAATGTTGACAAAATCGCGTATCGTGGGCCCACAGGCTCCACTTGACGGGTGATTTTGTGATCGGCACATCGGAATCCAACTCTGGAAGTTCCGTTGGGTTCGTATCATCGTTCCTGACTTGTAGACACTGAGTTTATAGAATTTGGAGACCTTTGACCCTGACACACTTTTCGGTGCAAAGTGGCCCATATGTGGACCCCGCTTTGGCCCAAAAATGACCTTTTTGCCCCTGTGTCCAAATTGGACGTAAGGACAGGCATTTCTAGCAGTTTGATATCTTCTGAGACTGTTGGTGATGTTTATTACAGCTTTTGGAGTAGCACCTATCGGATCCACTGATACAGGGACAGTTGTTGCTATTCAAACATCAGGCAAGTGTACCTTGCCAAACTCTGCAGTATTGTTATATATTTTCCTTGCTTTATTATATTTCTGTGCATGCTCAACCTAGGACCGTGTGACATACTTAGCGTCCGATTATCAGTCGGGTGCCAACACTGTACGCAGTGCTGGGTACTGTCATCTAGAGATGGACATACGTGACACTATATATATTCTCGTACTTGTCTTACCAAGTACCTATGACCCAGGACACTTGACACTGTTCATGAGACAGGATTTTCCCGAGATATTCGTGGTGATTCTGTATAGGATTCAGGACTTGACAGAGATACTATATTCTTAGATACATTATGACTTGTGCATTAGTTATGATCCCGCTGACATGGACATGAGACGTTATGGTCATGATATGCGTGGTTACATTGGGTGGGGAGAGACACACAGACTACAGGTTGACCATATATATACACCCCTACTATTATGAGGCCCAAGACTCTGAAGCCCGAGCTTGGCCCATTACTCATTATTACTGCTGCTACCGGCTCCCCGACACAGAGCTTGTAGTGGCTTCAGCCTGAGATCTAGTGCTGCTCTCATCTTGCATATCACTTAGCTGGTTATTTAGGATCCCCTATTGTTCCATCTATTGCTGGAGAGACTACAGGTTGACTATATTATGCCGGCTACTCAGTCTCCCGCTGAGCTAGACCACCTCTTGACACCACTGCTATAGGCTCCCCTACACAGAGCTTGTAGATGTTCAACCTGAGTACTATTGATATTCTCTCTTGCATTTTATACAGATGTTTACATACTTACCATGTTTATCTCATTATTTGCTGCACTATTATTATTCTGGCTTGTATTATTTTCTGTACCTTGCTATGTCCCCTGAGGACCTGGATATGGATTATGTCCCCAGGATTTGCAAACGAGATCTATCCCGAGGTATACGGGACCGCCGCAGGAGCTGAACCAGGAGCTGTACCGCCATCCGAGGACGAGGTGTTAGCCGAAGACTTCTCCTGAGCATCAATGTTCATGCTCAATATTTATTTATTTATTTATTTTAGTCTTTTATATTCTGCTCTGTTGAACCATTGTACTAGATATTTATCGGGTTATTCTCGAAGTACTTTGTTGAGACTAGCTGATAATTTACATTCCTTATTTATTCTGTAGATCATATTTTATATCTTGTGTGGATGAGATTAGTTGTGCCATGATTATCGTAGACTTGATTTTACAGCTTAAGTATGCCCTGATGGATCCATTAAATTAGGTTTGTCCATCGGTGCGTACTGCTGGCCAGTGCCATGTATCTGGTCCCACGGTATTGTGGGACTGGGGCGTGACATGGTTTTTGTGGTGGCCCATGCAGGTCTACGACTAAATTGTTTGGTTTTAACTTAGGGACTAAACAAACCTGCCCTAAGGATAGGATAAGTTATAGGATCTTATCCATTATTTGAACCATTATTGAACTCTATATCGAACTCGAAATTATTACTTGATTTGCATCCTGTGTTGATTCCTCTGTGCGTTCTTACAGTTTATCTTTTGGTTGCAGAGTAATGGATCCCAGAAATGGAGACGAGATTCTATTGGATACACCACACGACGCTGTGGTTACTTATATTGACGGAGTGACTCCAGGGAATGGAGGACAAGCATCGCAGAGCGATCAAACCGGTCAGCCTAATCCAAGGTTCCTGAGAGATGACATCCCACCTCCACCACAGTTCACTCCCCAGATGCCAGCTTTCCCGCCAGGACAAGCCATGGACGGGCAACAGATGTTTCAGATGATGTATTCTATGATGAAAGCACAACAACAGATTCAGCAAGAAGCACAACGTCAGGAGGCCGAGAATCTGAGAACCAGCCTGGTATCCTCATTGGAGCAGGCAAATCGACCAGCGAGGCGATCGACGACGGGATCTATCACCGACTTCCGTCAACTCAAGCCTCGTACCTTTTCTGGTAAAGAGGGGCCAACAGAAGTTCATGAATGGCTCACAAACATACAGCATCAGTTGGAAGCCGCTGAACTTCCGAGAGAGAAGTGGATGACTGCAGTCAGAATGCAGTTAACGGAGAATGCACATCACTGGTGGTTAGCAGAGGAGATAAGGCTCGGGCAAGATCGAGTCACCTGGGAAGAGTTCTCCAGACTCTTCAAAGAGATGTACATTCCCGCAGTAGCACGGTCAGAGCTCAAAGACAAGTTCCACCGCCTTATCCAAGGCAGCATGACAGTGGAAGAATACAACGCGGAATTCATTTGCCTCAGTCGCTTTGCCCCAACCTTGATTTCGACCGAGGAAGAGAAAGCTGAGAAGTTCTTTGACGGACTGAAGTCCGAGCTCCAGAGATTGATTGGATCGGTCGCGCCTACATCTTATACCGACGTTCTCGCAGCCGCACGATGCATGGAGCGCGTCACTAGAAGGGAGTCGAACCTGAAGAGGCCTATCAACTCAGCACCATCCAGGACAGCACATGGGGATTCAGCAAAATGGACCCAGAGGAGTATGCCCGAGAGAACAGCACACAGGGCCATGTCTCTCCCTACTTGTCACCACTGCGGCAAGATAGGTCACATTGAGAGAGAATACAGACGCAAGTTGGGACTCTTCCTGGCTTGCGGGTCCAACCAGCATCAGACCAGAGACTGCATCGAGCGCAGAGAGGGAGCACCGAGATTAGCTTTGCCTGCACCACGACCAGCTTATCCAGCAGTAGGAGCACAGCAGGCAGGAGTTGGAGGCGTCAGGCCACCAGGCCCAGGAGGGAACCAGCAGAGACCACCCCTGGCACCACAGGCAGCTCTATTTCAGCAGGCTCAGCAGCAGAGAGGCCAAGCTCAGGGACGAGGCCAGGCATTCACATTAGCTGTTGAGAAGGAGGCTACAACAGGCGAGGTCATCGTAGGTACTATTTTAGTAGCTTCATTACCAGCTGTAGCATTATTTGATTCTGGAGCATCGTATTCATTTATAGCAGCTAGCTTTGTAGCCACCCATAGAGTAGCTACCGCACCCCTTTCGAAGATGAAGAGAATTCTTACGGGAGGTGGAATTATTCCGGTTAGTGACATCTGTAGATCATGTTCTGTAGTAGTTTGTGGCAGAGAAATGCGAGCTCAATTTCTGATATTTTCCATGTCAGACTATGATGGTGTACTTGGTATGGACTGGTTAAGTCAGTACCATGCGACTCTTGATTGCCGACTTGGGTAGATTATATTTAGACCGCCAGGGCATCCAAAATTCGAGTTTCTTCGAGGAGCAGTAGAGCAAGGAGTTCAGCCTACTCTTAGGGTACTATCTGTAGAAGAGGAGACAGGTTACCCAAGAGTCATATCAGAATTCGTGGATGTATTTCCCGATGATCTCCCAGGTTTACCGCCTGATCAGGAAAAAGAATTTACCATAGACTTAACTCCAGGAGCAGAGCCTATCACTTCATCAGTATATCGGCTGGCACCTAAGGAGTTAGTGGAGTTGAAAGAACAGGTAGATGATCTACTGGAGAAAGGTTTCATTCGGCCCAGTGTTTCACCTTGGGGAGCACCCATATTATTTGTGCCAAAGAAGGATGGAACAGTACGATTGTGCATTGACTATAGGGCACTGAATGCTGTAACCATCAAGAACAGGTATCCCTTACCACGTATTGATGATCTATTCGATCAGTTGAGTGGTGCAAGGGTATTCTCGAAGATTGACCTTCGATCCGGCTATCATCAGATCAAAGTAAGGAAAGAAGACATCCCGAAGATAGCTTTCAGGACCAAGTATGGACATTATGAGTTCTTGGTGATGCCGTTTGGTTTAACCAACGCGCCAGCAGTGTTTATGAGTTTAATGAACAGAGTCTTTCATCAGTTTTTGGATAAATTTGTGGTTGTTTTCATCGACGACATTCTCATATATTCCAAGAGCCATGATGAGCACGAGGAGCATCTCAGAATCGTGTTAGAGACCTTGAGACAGGAGAAGTTATATGCCAAACTCAGTAAGTGTGAGTTCTGTATGGACAAAGTGCCTTTCTTGGGACATATCATTTCAGGAGAAGGACTTTCAGTGGATCCAGAGAAGGTTGCGGCGATAGAGACTTGGCCTACACCCACATCAGTTGCAGAGGTGAGAAGTTTTCTCGGACTCGCAGGATATTATCGAAGGTTTGTAGAAAATTTCTCGAGAATTGCAGAACCGATGACGAAGCTGACACGTAAAGACCAGGAGTTTATATGGACAGAAGATTGCCAGAAGGCCTTCGAAGAACTGAAGAGAAGATTAACAACAGCACCTGTCTTGACTCTTCCTTCAGGGTCAGGAGGTTTTGTTATTTACAGTGATGCATCGGGTAGCGGACTGGGATGTGTTTTGATGCAACATGGCAAAGTCATTGCTTATGCATCAAGACAGTTGAAGGTTCACGAGAAGAACTACCCAACACATGATCTGGAGTTAGCAGCAGTTATATTTGCATTGAAGATTTGGAGACACTACCTTTATGGTGAGAAAGTAGACATCTTTACAGATCACAAAAGCCTGAAGTATGTGTATACTCAGAAGGAGCTTAACATGAGGCAGAGACGCTGGCTTGAATTGATGGTAGATTTTGACATCGATCTGCAGTATCATCCGGGAAAGGCGAATGTTATTGCAGATGCGCTCAGCAGGAAGCCTACGGCTTATTTCTTGACGATGCAACCCGAGTTATTGAAGGATCTACAGGAGCTTCAGATAGAGGTTGTCTTACCAGGACAGAATGGCTTGATGGCTAATCTTAAAATTAAGTCATCCCTAGTGGAGAAGATTAAGGAGGCATTGCCCACCGATGCTAGATTTAGAAGACTGAAAGAGAGGACAGAAGCAGGCATGCAGACAGGACTTCGCATCCACGAAGACGGGACATTGAGGTTTGGAAATCGCCTGTATGTTCCAAATGGAGAATTGAGACAGGAGTTAATGACGGAAGCACATAGCTCTATGTACTCTGTTTACCCAGGAGGAACCAAGATATACCGAGACTTGAGACAGTATTACTGGTGGCACGGAATAAAAAAAGAGATTACGAGATTTGTGGCCAAATGCTTAGTCTGCCAGCAAGTAAAGGCCGAACATCAGAGGACTGCAGGTATGTTACAGCCGCTTCCTATACCAGAATGGAAGTGGGAGCACATTACGATAGATTTTGTCACAGGATTTTCGAGGAGCCCCAGCGGAAGAGACGCAGTATGGGTAATAGTGGATCGACTCACTAAATCGGCACACTTCCTGCCATTTAGAGTTGGACAGTCCACCGAGGCACTAGCCGACATGTATATGCGACAAATCATCAAATTACATGGAGTGCCTGTCAGTATTGTATCGGATCGAGATTCGAGATTTATATCTCATTTCTGGAGAAGCATGCAAGAGAGTTTGGGCACCAGACTCAAATTCAGCACGGCATACCACCCGCAGACAGATGGCCAATCGGAGCGCACCATTCAGATATTGGAGGACATATTACGATCTTGTATGCTAGACTTTGGAGGATCTTGGGAAGATCATTTGCACTTAGTAGAGTTCTCCTACAACAACAGTTATCAGGCCAGCATCCAGATGGCACCATTCGAGGCATTATACGGAAGGAAGTGCAGATCACCTTTATGTTGGAGTGACGTTGGTGAACATCAAATACTGGGTCCAGAATTGGTAACACAAACAGTGAAAAAGGTGAAGCAGATTCAGAATCACCTACGAGCAGCCCAAGATAGACAGAAGCATTGGGCAGATACGCACAAACGTCCCCTGGAGTTTAAAGAAGGAGAGCACGTATTCTTGAGGATTTTGCCCACTCGTGGTACTATCAGATTCGGAAGCAGGGGCAAGCTGAGCCCAAGGTATATTAGGCCATTTGACATTCTAGAGCGCGTCGGTGAGGTGGCTTATCGTCTTGCATTACCACCATCCTTAGAGGGAGTGTATGACGTATTCCACGTCTCACAGCTGCGAAGGTACGTGACCGACCCAAGTCACGTAGTCGATCATTCAGAAATCGCAGTAGGCCCAAGCTTGAGGTATGAAGAACAACCAGTTGGCATCCTCGACGTCAGCGAGAAGACATTGCAGGGACAGACAATCAGACTGGTTCGTGTAGCATGGAAACATCATTCTCCTGGAGAATCGACTTGGGAACGAGAAGATAGTATGCGCCAGCGGTACCCCCACTTGTTCGAGGAGGCAGTTGTTAACTAAGCAACCTTGTATGTCTATAACTCTTTCTTTAGTTGCTTATTCTTTGATTGCGAGGACGCAATCATTTTAAGGAGGGAAGATTGTAAACACCCCAATTTTTGAGAATAATTTTTAAAAGAGTTATTCCGTATTCTCGGTATTTTCTGGAATTTAAAACGAAGGTGATTATGATTTAAAGAATTTTTAAGTGTGGCTATTTGGTATTAAAATATTATAAAAATAACATTTTATGGTGTAAAATGGAACACTGGTCATGTGGTATTTTTCGGTGAATTATTTGGACTCCGGAAGCGAGTTTTAAGTCTTAAAAACTATTGGAGATGTGAACCGGACCCAACCAGACCAAACTTAAACCAAACCAGACCAAACCCCATAGCGGGTCAGACCCGAACCGCTGAAGAACCCGACCCGCTACAAACCCTAGCCGTGAACACTGTTCAGGCTATTTAAGCTGCATCGGCATCCGTGCCGCCGCCATCCACACCCATCGTTCTCCTCAGCGCCGTCACCTGTCTTCGACCAAGACGCCGGAGACCTAGCTGTCGATCTCCTCCGCGGATCAACACCGTTCTTACCCCGGCCACCTCGCCGGAGCTCCACCTGTGACCCAGACCCCGATCTCCTTCCACCCAGCCGCCGACCTAGCCGCATCCCTCTCATCTCACCGCCGCTCCGTTCATCCCTCATCCAAAACCGCTGAGCACAGCAGCCCCAACCCCATCTCGGCCTCGTCAGCGACCCCACCGCTCGCCTCGCTAACCACCGTGAAGCCCTAGGCCGTCCGCCTACTGCCCTAGCTCCGACTCAGCGGACATGGCCACCCTCTGAACCGGGACACAGCAGAGACGACCAGGACACAGCTCGTGTCAAGGATTCTCTCGGACACGTGAAAAGTCATATTCACGGAGCCCTGTTCAGGTACCGTTTTCTCCCTCATCATAGCTGTATTTTAATTGCTGTCTATTGCTACACGTAGACTGTATAACCCTCTTGGTGCCCGTGCAACCCGCTCGGAGCATCGCGTCCTGTGGTGATCGCACACCGCGATACAAAAACAGGAAAAACAATACCCCGTTTTACCCCGGAACTGAGTGCGCCCCTCCAAACGGGACAACTTGGTCGCACGCGGTCTTTACCGAACTGTGCGCGACGTTGATACGGTCGTGTGGGATTTCGCAGAAGTCGATTCAGATGTGCGTGCACACCGGAACCAACGCGTATCCGCCGACGACACCCCGTATTCGACCTTTCTAGAACACGATGTAACTTTGTGTACACATGTCGGATCGAGACGAAACTTGTGCCATCGGACTCGTAGCAATACGCTGGTCCTGTGACCCAAGTTTGGTCCGATTCTGAGAACGTTGACAAAATCGCGTATCGTGGGCCCATAGGCTCCACTTGACGGGTGATTTTGTGATCGGCACATCGGAATCCAATTTTGGAAGTTCCGTTGGATTCGTATCATCGTTCCTGACTTGTAGACACTGAGTTTACAGAATTTGGAGACCTTTGACCCTGACACGCTTTTCGGTGCAAAGTGGCCCACATGTGGACCCCGCTTTGGCCCAAAAATGACCTTTTTGTCCCTGTGTCCAAATTGGACGTAAGGACAGGCATTTCTAGCAGTTTGATACCTTCTGAGACTGTTAGTGATGTTTATTACAGCTTTTAGAGTAGCACCTACCGGATCCACTGATACAGGGACAGTTGTTGCTATTCAAACATCAGGCAAGTGTACATTGCCAAACTCTGCAGTATTGTTATATATTTTTCTTGCTTTATTATATTTCTGTGCATGCTCAACCTAGGACCGTGTGACATACTTAGCGTCCGATTATCAGTCGAGTGCCAACACTGTACGCAGTGTTGGGTACTGTCATCTAGAGATGGACATACGTGACACTATATATATTCTCGTACTTGTCTTACCAAGTACCTATGACCCAGGACACTTGACACTGTTCATGAGACAGGATTTTCCCGAGATATTCGTGGTGATTCTGTATAGGATTCAGGACTTGACAGAAATACTATATTCTTAGATACATTATGACTTGTGCATTAGTTATGATCCCGCTGACATGGACATGAGACATTATGGTCATGATATGCGTGGTTACATTGGGTGGGGAGAGACACACAGACTACAGGCTGACCATATATATACACCCCTACTATTGTGAGGCCCAAGACTCTGAAGCCCGAGCTTGGCCCATTACTCATTATTACTGCTGCTACCGGCTCCCCGACACAGAGCTTGTAGTGGCTTCAGCCTGAGATCTAGTGCTGTTCTCATCTTGCATATCACTTAGCTTGTTATTTAGGATCCCCTATTGTTCTATCTATTGCTGGAGAGACTACAGGTTGACTATATTATGTCGGCTACTCAGTCTCCCGCTGAGCTAGACCACCTCTTGACACCACTGCTACAGGCTCCCCTACACAGAGCTTGTAGATGTTCAACCTGAGTACTATTGATATTCTTTCTTACATTTTATACAGATGTTTACATACTTACCCTGTTTATCTCATTATTTGCTGCACTGTTATTATTCTGGCTTGTATTATTTTTTGTACCTTGCTATGTCCCCTGAGGACCTGGATATGGATTATGTCCCCAGGATTTGCAGACGAGATCTATCCCGAGGTATACGGGACCGCCGCAGGAGCTGAACCAGGAGCTGTACCACCATCCGAGGACGAGGTGTTAGCCGAAGACTTCTTCTGAGCATCAATGTTCATGCTCAGCATTTATTTATTTATTTATTTTAGTCTTTTATATTCTGGTCTGTTGAACCATTGTACTAGATATTTATCGGGTTGTTCCCGAAGTACTTTGTTGAGACTAGCTGATGATTTACATTCCTTATTTATTCTGTGGATCATATTTTATATCTTGTGTGGATGAGATTAGTTGTGTCATGATTGTCGTAGACTTGATTTTACAGCTTAAGTATGCCCTGATGGATCCATTAAATTAGGTTTGTCCATCGGTGCGTACTGCTGGCTAGTGCCACGTATCTGGTCCCACGGTATTGTGGGACTGGGGCGTGATAGTAGCACCCTCTAATTTACCCTACATATATCCCACTTGTTTGTACATAGTACCATGGTACCACATTAAGTTTTATATAATACCAACCCCCATGATACTAACACATGACCATAACCTATACTTACCTTACATCCAAGATATCCACCCTACTCTTGGCATTTGACATCTTGATATTAACCATTACCTAGTTCTAATACCAATATCTAAGTATCTTGACCAATACCTTATCCTCCTAGATACTTATCCAACTAACTCTAATACTAATACTTGATACCAAATATGATACCTTACTCAAGCCCCAATACTCACTTACCTTCACTCATGATACTTGAGTTTCATGATACCAATATCCTCATAGTACCCAAGTGTCACACTAGTACCTTGTCCCAAACTCTAATATATTGACACATAACTTACCTATACTTGGATCACTTGATAACCACTTGTATCAACACTAACACACGTACTAACTAACACATATTACCTAATATGTATATATATATGCTTGACAATATATGATACCAACACTCACTTGATATCCATACAACCTAGGCTCATAGGATACATAAAATGCTTATGTCGTATAGTTAGTTCTCTACTTGTAACCAATATTGTACCTATTAGACCTAGTCAATAAATTTTAGGGTTAAAGTATGTTATAGCTCTTCGTATCAGCTTCCTAAAACTTCAAACGGATCGTATTTTTATGTCAGGAAGCTCCCAGAATCACAAAAATACCAAAATATGTTCGTCTTTCAGACACCTGACACAAACAGTTTTACAGAAAGTTCCAGAATAAATTTATCTAATTAATTTATATATTTGGAAAGCTAACTTTGATACGGTTTTTTTAAAAAAATGGATGGTTAATCAGGATCCTGAGTTAGGATTTGTAGCATTTCTAAGTTTTTATGACTGATAAAAATGAGGCTGAATACTATGACGAATTTGGGTTATTTTGGACAAAAGAACACATGTATACACCCAATTTACTAAATTCACATATAAGTATCATGACGTATCTTGATACAGAATCTACGTATCCAATTTTGGATACAAAAAAACCCTCACACCATCAAATAAAAATTAATAGTCCTCATTAGGACACAATTGGGGTATTTTCCAAATTGAGCCCCAAAATTATGATACCAACTTTGATCTACCAAATTGAGAGCTCCTAGTGCCTAGATGTACCATTGAAAAGTTAAATCAAACCCTAGAAAGGTTCATATATGACCAAGGGATGTTTCTAACCATGAATATAATAAAATTGAGAGAATTACCTAGTATTTTGGTAGCCTCCTTGGAGAATTTTGAATTTGAAAACGAAAGAGATGAGTCAGACACAATCTTCTAGCAAGCTCCTCTCCTATGGATCTCTTTGTGCTCTCCAATACTTTGGCCTTCATGATGTTAAGAATGAGTAGAATTAGAAGTGGATTGAGTAAAATTGGTCGAAAATTGTGTTTACGTGGGAAGAAAGATATTTTGGAAAAAATAAGGCTAATAAGTGAAATAAAATGAATGGATAAGCCTTAAATTGAACTTATATCTTATAGTAAGGTTTGTTCATGCCAAAATATCAAGTTTGCCCCTCTCCATTTGTTATGAATGGAAACTAATTAACTAAAGGAATGAATCTCTATAACTAAGAGGAATATTCTCTTCATGACAACTAAACTTAATTAATTCTAATTACTAAAGTCATAACTAAAATAACTATCACTAGCTAATACTTACAAATTCTAATTGGCTAGTTACTAACTAACACTAATATAATTCTAGACAATCACTAATACAAAATAATATATAAAAAATTTAACATGCAAAATTATCAAAATACCCCTATGGTGGAAAGTGGTAGTTACAATCCTACCCCCCTTAGAAAAATTTTGTCCTTAAAATTTAAGGATGGAAGTAAACACAAACTAAAAGGATAAATTATGGTCCAGAAGGTAATCTTGTTTTCTTTCTTCTAACTAGTTACAATCTATTCATCATAATCCTGGCTATAGTCAAACTCTCATTTAACCATGGTCCAAGAAAGTCCTATCCGACTCATATAACATAAAATTCTATTGAAAAGAAAATATTCATGGTTTATCAAACATATAAGGTTATAATCATATTAGACATGATATTTTAGTCTCTATAAAGGGTACAATATACTAACTATATAGCATAAAATTACTAAAGCAACTATAAGGTACTAAGGAATCAATCAAATCAATAGATGGAAAAAAGACAGGAAGAAAGAATATAACTTGCTAACCCATCACCAGTAGCGTCGGTCCCTCGACCGTCATCGCAAAAGTCTTGTTCTGCTAGGATGTCTCCCTCTACTGATGTGGGGCATTTTCGGTGCCATATGTGGTCTAGATAGACTCTTTACCTATCCTAGATTCTTACTCCATTTATTCACTAAACATCAATCTAATCAAAATACTTAATATCAATGGTTACCATTTCTAATACTAATGATATACTATAGTTCAATGCCATGGGCACACTTCACTCACTGGCACATACCACTTAGGATACTATACTAAGACTTCTAATTTACTATCTATCGGATACCTATCCAAATTTCTGACACTATCTATCACATGGCACTAACTTCTATACATGAAACTCGTAGGATACTCTCCTATTAAGGTACTCAAGGATCTCTTCTATATCTGTTACACGAACCACTAGGTTAACCATATCTTGAATATTTTTGATACTTGAGATACTCTATATCTGGACACAAATACTTCTCCTATATTGGTATCCTGATACTAACAAATACACTAACACTTAATAATTTCTCTAGTCCATCACCTGTACATTGGTATCAATATAAACATATATAGATACTTCTACCCAATGAACTCTTTAACATAGGTTACTCCTCTTATTCTCCCTACCTTGAACACCTACACTCCTACTGTAAAACATACTCTACATCAGTATTACAATGGTACATAAACTGATACTTCACTCTCAAGATATTCAATGATACTAAGCTGATACACTACATATACCACATAATACTCATCTTAAACCTAATGCACCCTAGACTCTGGCACTCTCTAAGAACTCTTACTAACTACATAACTGTCCTTAATTCATGCACTGAATACTCTATGATACTTGCTTAACACTAACATGCCCACTGGTACACTATTGATACTTCTGATACTAAACCCCCATTACATGATACTCATGAAACACCCATACTTTTACTTCGCTTCACCACTCATTCTCTCACTTACACCACTCACTAACACATCCATACCCCCATGTACTAGGTGATATACCCATACCAGACACATACTTGTGAACTCACATCTACCCTCACTTAATGCACAATTCCCAACATATAGCACAAGTCCTATTACCTAGCACATTACATACTAACACTATCACACTCACCTATACACTTATAGGTACCACTTTATCATGGCACACTCACTAATACATCTTATGAATATACATTCTCCACATAACCAAATATCAAGCACCAATAGAATATTGTGGCCCCATTAATACTCAAAATATTTTATGATATTCAATTGCTACTTGGTCCCTCAACTATATGTACCTATATTCATCTAAAACATACATATTGACATGATATCAATACTTAGATCACCAATGGGTATGCTACTCTCTCTCACAATCTCTTATTTTTAATACCAATGTACCAATTACTTATTATACTCTGACACTGACCTTAGATCTATTGTTACAAATGGTATTACACTATGAGTTACTTCTAGGCTTACACACTGATACATGATGCTCATATACCCAATAAAGAACCACTCAGACTCAGAAGCTACACTCCCTACAACCAATAATAATACTCAACTTGACACAATATATCTGCAAGTTACTAAACTACTACACTATCCAAGGAAGCTGCCTCAGAAACTAATATAGGTGAAGCTCTATAAGAAACTAACTAGAGGAACTAAAGATATCTTTATCCTGAGCTAGTAGGGTGATGAAACAAAACTCGATGATAACATAGTTAAATGATATAGATAATATGTTAAGAACCAATTGAAGATATAATCTGATAATCATACACGTCTATCCGAAATTATGTTACTCAAAATTCTCACCACGCAGTAAGTATAGTTGCGATAAATAATAGAGTCCATAAATAAGGTATGCATCTCTATAATCATGTTATCTAGAATCCTTGTTGTGCTGACTAGTATAGCTGGGAGAAACTATAAATTTCATAAATAAGATATATAAATCCAAAATCAGGTCTCTACATTTTTGTCACTCCAGCTAGTATGGCTGTGATAAATTCTAGGCTCTGTAATCAAGGCAGACGTTTACCTTTCTCACTTTTCTTATCAAAATATATCATCAGAATATACCTCAATTCAGTCCATAAAATTTATCTTGATACAAGAATCACAGCCAACAATGAACATCAAGAATCAAATTCAATAACGATCAAGTGAGGGTAAACGAGAACAAGTGAAAACAGATTTTGAATTAAAGTTTAAAGTAAGATTATCAAGGGTCGTCCCAGATATCACTCAAGAAATCCTAGTTTTTGATTGAGTATTCTTTCATCCTACATCATATATCATATATCTTATCATAGGCTCACAGTAGTACAACTAAACCGTTGCACTACCACGATATCGTACTAATTGCAAAGCCTCACCTGCATGGGCCACAATAAAAAATTATCATAACCCGCACCTGGTCTGAGGGTACGAGTATATGGGTACGTCCAGCCTACACTGCAACATCGACGATAGAACGATGTCTAGGTCAACAATACTATCTAATCATCCCACACAATAATATATAAAATTTGTCAATGATATCTCAACTCCATATAGAGGACAAGGTGACAATATAATATGATAATCAATACTTAATCATAATAACTAAAGGAAGAAAATGACATAATATCAAATAGAAGAATGGAAATCATAAGAGTCACAAACTAAAACCAATATCCAGGTCTAATAGTCTATCAATAAAATACAATTAGTCTCAAAAATAAATAATATACCAAATATCTAAGTTGGAGACATATCCAAAACAAGAAAAAAAAACTAGCTAAGTATCTGCTAATACTAGCTGAGCCTCCTCAATGGCTGGTACTAGATCCTCCAGTAATAGGGGTGCTATCTTAGCTGGCTCCAAACTCTAATACATTGACACATAACTTACCTATATTTGGCTCACTTAATAACCACTTCTATCAACACTAACACACATACTAACTAACAAATATTACCTAACACCTATATATATATATATATATATATATATATATATATATATATATATATATATGCTGGATAACCTATGACACCTATACTCACTTGATATCTATACTACCTAGCCTCATAGGATACACAAAATGCCTATATCGTATAGTCAGTTCTCTTCTTGTAACCAATATTGCACCTATTAGACCTATTTAATAAATTCAAGGGTTAAATTATGCCATATCCCTTCGTATCAGCTTTCTAAATCTTCAAACGGATCACATATTCCTGTCAGGAAGCTCCCAAAATCACAAAAATACCTAAACACATTCGTCTTTCGAACATCTGACACTTAAAATGTTTTACAGAAAGTTCCAGAATGAATTTAGCCTATTAATTTTTATATTTAGAAAGATAACTTCGATACGGTTCTTTTAAAAAACATAGAAGATTAATCGGGGTCCTGACTTTGGAGTTATATATTTCTAAGTTGCTATGGCTGATAAAAATGAGACTAAAAATTATGAAAAATTTGGACTATTTTGGACAAAAGAACACAAGTATACACCCAATTTACCAAATTCACCTATACGTATCATGGCATATCATGATACGAAATCTACATGTCTAGTTTTGGACACAAGAACACCTTCACACCATAAAAAAATTAATAGTCCTCATTAGGACACAATACACTCACTCAATAGACACAATTGGGATTTTTTCAAATTGAGCCCCAAAATTATGACACCAACTAAGATCTACCAAAATGAGGGCTCATAGTGCCTAGATGTACCATTAGAAAGTCAAATCTAACCATATAAAGGTTTCTACGTGACCAAGGGGTGTTCCTAACTATGAATTTGATAAAATTGAGAGAATTACCTAGTATTTTGGTACCCTCCTTGGAGAATTCTGAATTTGGACATGGAAGAGATGAGTCAGACATAATCTCCTAGCAAGATTCTCTCTTATGGATCTTCTTGTTCTCTCCAATGCTCTAGGCCATCATGATGGTGAGAATGAGTAAAATTTGAAGTGGATTCAGTAAATTGGTAGGGAATTAGGTTTGCTTGGGAAGGAAGAAGTTTTGGAAAAAAAAGGCTAATGATTAAAATAAAATAAATGGATGAGCCATAAATTAAACTTATCTTTTATAGTAAGGTTTGCTCATACCAAAATATCAAGTTTGTCCCTCTCCATTTGTCATGAATAGAATCTACTTAAATAAAAGAATGAATCTTTATAACTAAGAGAAATATTCTCTTCATGATAACTAAACTTAATTAATTCTAATTACTAAATTTATGACTAAAATAATTAGCACTAACTAACACATGCGAATTCTAATTGGCTAATTACTAACTAACACTAATATAATTCTAGGCAATCACAAATATAAAATAATATATAAAAAATTTAATATGCAAAATTATTAAAATACTCCTATAGTAGAAAGTGGTAGTTACAACTTGTATCCATCTGTGATATCTTTCAACTATCAATATCGTATCAACTCAGTCAAATTTGAAACCACAACATTCATACTCGAGATAAATTATATCGAGCGATATCCTTCTAAATCTAAAATTTTTTGTGCACTATCTTCGCGTTAACATCGATCACATCCTCTAGTATTCATTCGCAACTTCAGTTTTGATCCATTCGAGTCAATCCAAAATTGTACGTACGATCCCCTAAGTTTCCTCGACCAAGTAATTAATTCTATTACTCTGAGTCTCTATCCGATATAAGCCTTATTATTTGCTCAACACATTCTCAATCGTTCAAACCAAATCTCGCACGAACCTTTGAATTTACTACTTGCTAGGCATTACTTATACTAAGGCTTACACAATCATGTCACTTACTGATAGACTCATTGCTACCCCAAAATCTTTGATTCGCTCGAACGTTTCTAAAATGAACCATATACCACTCGGGGTTCAAGCTACTCGACAAATCCTAAAAATTTAATCTATCCTTAAATCGCTTATTCGTTCCTGAGCTATCGCATACACCACTCAGGAATCGAGTTATCCAAATAAGTTATCAATCGTGTTCACATTGCTCACTTGCATATCCAACTAATTAGTTTCTTAAAACTCAAGCATAATTCCTTTGCACCGCTTCGATAAATCTTAGTCTCGTATATACCTCATTCGACGGTCATCCACGCAAACCATATTTGATTCATTACTTATCGACACAAGTAACCGTCCGAACCATTCCTCAAAATCCAAGCACGATTCTCTATATTCTCCTTAACATAATCCAATAACGTCTCTATTGATAGCCAATCTAAGTCTGACTTATCCTCGTTCAAACGATATCCCCGCTCGCAAACTCGCTCACACCAAAGGGTCTAGGTGCACGATACTCAGCATGACTTAGCCAAAAGGCTGTGTGCATAGCTATCCCGTCCAAACGATATTCTAGTCTCGCACACTAACCCGCTAGTATTAGCGTAGAGGTATTATGGTTCGCACGTAACTTGCTAATTCTAGCATGAGTTCACTCGCATAAAGTGTGATATAACTCGACACAAAGGCGTTCGCATAACAATCTCGTTTAGTCAATAATCTGCAAGTACTTTTCAAAAGTATTTAGACTCATTGTATGGAATATCCCACGAGACATTGAAAGAGAACGTTTTGTACATAACCCACGAATAAAGTTCAAAGATGAGAAGTCGATATGAAACCAAGGACGTAAAGCCGTGCTCTAATACCAAAATATCATGTCCCGATCTAGCAGGACTGAATGTCCTCGCCTGGGTGTTATTTCGCGTGATCCTTAGTTGTGCCCGCGCAAGGCAAGCACCTGAATGGCCAATTTAAAGCTAAGCCATAGAGTCGCACAAATAGTCTCAATGCAGTTGAAAGTAAATAAACACAAGTATGAAACAAAACTAAGCCCTTTTTCATAATGAAAAGTATTACAAGCAGCGCTAGGCTAAGATTATAAGTCGTTCAAGCTCTCTCTTTCTCAAAACAAGAAAATATGCCAAGCGACTTACAACATGAAAATAATATATAGACGATGTTCCAATATATTGTGTCCTATATATGTGTAACAGCTCCTGCTGCAACGTATAATAACCCACTCTGCATCAATGCGGATAGCCGATTCAAATAACGCAAGTACAATAACCCGACCCGCTTTGCTCAGCAAGAAGACTCGTTTGAGGCAACGGATTTCCAGACTTAGCCCTTCAGGAGTTCAGACTTAGACTTTTAAAGGCTCGCTCGGAGTATCGCTCGACCGAGGTGAATCATCGCTAAGGTGGATGGCTATGATGAACCTGTCTTTGCTTAGCCTGCACACCTAAAAAATATTATTGATACATACTAGTCGCTAGACGAATCACTCATTGCATGATAATAAAGAATACAACACATCTAGCTAAGGAAATAATCATTTATTATATCTCTTTGCATAGAACATGGCAGTAGATCGATTGAACGGAATATTATGCTCGTTTTATAGTTCTTATAATCTCACCTCGTAGTTTTACTTTTGTTCCTTATATGTTCCTTCAAGTATATTGCTTCATGTCTTGAAATGCTTGTCACATAGATATTGTCTCGATATGGAAGCACAATTAGATCATGGTTCACTTACCTGTGGCATGAAGACTATCAAAATAGTCGTTCCAAGCCAAATAATAGAAATATAAAAAGTTTTTGGGACCGTTGGGTCCCCAAGGCAACTCCTAAAATGGGAGCAGCAATAAGTATTAAAATATCAGCATAAACAGTGCATTGAATGGAGCACACCAGATCATGAGATCTTTGAACGAGTAAATGCATTTGCATTATGTTAATTACCTATATTTATTTAAGGCCTTAAATATTGCATATAATAAAAGCTTAGTGTTGATCATCAATGGTCATGGACAACCTATGCACATGCTTATGGTTCCTGCGAACGGTATGCTGGTCACACCAGGGCCAATCCGAACCTGTCAGGAATATTCAGATAGCCGTTTGCTTCGGACGGAAAGGTGTGTAGCAGGGCTCGCTATGTATTCCATTCCCATAATGAGACTATAACTTGTCCATGGCAGCTTGTTAGGTCATAAGACCAATTATGTATCGTTAAGTATATTTTATACGTGGTGGCAACCCATGTATAGGCTCGTATGAACTTGTAGAAAATAACAGATGTACGGTGCACTATGCATGTAGATCGTTAATTGGACCAAGAAATCTGAAGCTTTGAAACATATTTAGTAGTCTGAGTATAACATTCCTATACACGTATAACATGCCTATATAATATGAGTATAAGACATCTGAGTAATATGTATGGCCTGAGCATAACGTATCTGCACAACCTGAGTCACAAAGTAATATGAGAATCATAATTTGTGTATATCGTGCACCTAATTTAGAAATACACTCATAGCATACATGTGTTCATTATGTGATCTTAGGATTTCTATATATCTGTATTCCTGCTTGGTTTAACTTGGTTTTATACTTGGACAGGGAAGGACAAATGGTAAGTTGGTAAGTATCGCCGTATTTCTTATATATCGTATGGCACACTGCCATACGAGTTAGGCTTTATATCTTATGTCATAAAATTAATCCTAAGGCAAGACTAAAAAGATAACTTAATAGTTCGTATACAAAACTAATATAACATGTTAGATTTGTCGAGCGGGCGAGAAGCCTCCCCACCAGTGCATTCATATACTGATAATCTACCAGATTGCTTGCAGGGTGCGAAAGAACCTCGTTTGGTACATAATATCCCCTCGTGGGCGCTAAGGCGAAGAGTTTGCTCTGAAGTCTTGGAGTGTTACGTCCGAAGCTGGAGCAAATATACATGACATAATATTGGAACATCGCCTGGGTATTATCCCAAGTTGTAAGCTGCTTGGCACACCTTTATTATTTGAGAGAGAGAGAGCTTGAGCAAATTATAATCTTGGCCTAGCGCCACTTGTAACCTTATTCATTATCAATAAAGATAGCTTGTTTATGTATTCATACTTGTGTTTATTTTATGTTTTTGCTATATCGACTTAGTGAACTAGTTATCAATGGCCATTCTGGTATTTGCCTTACGCGGGCGCAACTCCAGGCTCGTGCGGTATATCGTCCCGATGGAAACGATCATCCTGCAGGAGCGCTGGCACGATAATTCTTGCCTAGCGGGGATGACCGATTCTTGTAGAAGATCGAGACATGATATATTGGTATCAAAGCATGGCTTTACATCCTTGGAATTCTTATCTATTCTCTTAGTTTTAAAGCTCGTTCGTGGGTTATGTTCCAGACGCTTTTTCTCAATGTTCCAACAAAATATTCTATACAATGAGTCTAAATATTTTTGAAAGTGCATATGAATGATATGATTGCTTGTACGAAATTATGAAGCAAAGACCTTTGTGCCAACCTGTGTTAGATTTCGTAGGAATAGACTCGGGTTAGAATCTGCAAGTTATATGTGAACCCAAATACCTATACGTGAACACTAAGTGGGTTAGTGTGCGAGATATAATATCGTTCGGACGGTTACCTATGTACACAGCCTTCCGATAAGTTGTGTTGAGTATCATCCACCTAGAATTTTTGGTGCAAGCTGGTTGTAAGCAAGATTTAGGTATCGTTCGGATAAGAATAAAATTGAATTTAGAATAGAAATTGATAGAGACGTTATCGGAGTACCTCTAAGATGAATAATAGGAATTGTGTTTAGATTTTGAGATATAGTTTGGACTGTTATTCGTGGCGATAAGTTATGATTCAAAACATAGTTTGTTTGGAGGACTATCGATAGAGGTACATACAAGACTAAGATCATCAAGGCAGTAAATATGGACCATGCTGGAGTTCTAAGGAACGAATTGGATATACGAGTGAACGATGCGAACGTGATTCAGGAGTTAATAGGATGACTCAATTTATGAGTGGTGTATGCGATAGTCTTAGGATCGAATAAGCGAATTAAGAATAAAATAATTCATGAAGATTCATAGAGAATAGCTCGAACCCTGAGTGGTGTACTGGTCGGTTTAGAAATATTCGAACGAATCATGGATTTTGGAGTATTAAATGAGTCTAGTAGCAAGCGACGTAATTCTGCGAAGCCTTAGTATAAATAATGCCTAACAAGTAAGCGAATTCGAAGGAATCGCGCGAGATTTTATTCAAACGAGTTAGAATATGTTAAACAAATGACAATACTTATATCGAATAGGGATTCAAAGGTAATGGAAATCAAAACCTTGGATGAGAAAACTTAGTAAATCGTACAAGCGATTTCGAATTGAATCAAATGAATTAAAACTTGAGTTTTAAAATAGAAGAATCCTGGATGAGATCAAAGTATAGCGTGATGGAAGATAGCGTGCATTAAAAATATGGATTGAATAGGATATCGCTCAATAGAATTTTAGCATGAGTATGAATTTTATGGTTTTAAATATGGATGACTAATACGATATCGACAAGTGAAAGATAGTAAGGTTTAAAGCAAGTTAGAAATTCTTGGATCAATATGATTGAGGTAGGCGATAAAGGATTTAATCTTGACTCAGATGAATGATCAAAAATCTAGTTCGAAAGGTAATACTCGACATCAGGACTAAATGAGAACGATTGTCCCACAGGAGCGCTGGCGTGGTGATTTTAAGTCCGGTGGGGATGATCGAACTCGCAAGAACATGTTCGAAGATTTTACAAATGAATGAAAAGTAACAAAGTTGGATTGGCTTTGGCTTAAGGATTTGAATTTAGTTGTTTGAGGAATCTTAAAAGTAAACTACAGATTAATCAAACGGTAACATTGAAGTTGGATAATTTTCTAGACGAATTATGATCATGGCCTGAACGGGCATGACTTAAAGGATATATATCTTAGATGGAGCAAAGTATAAATGATAAGGTATATGTTCGTTCGATGATAACCATAACATTTAATATTCTTGTGTTGTACGAGTGAAATTCCATGCCCATACATGTGTCATGTCTAGATTAGGACAGTTATCCCGCAAGAGCATTGGCGGGGTAATTTTACGTCCAACGGGAATGATTAAACTTGCGGAAGACTGGAGCGTGATAATTTTAGGATCATCTTGACTTATGGTTTGACACGATAAGATAAGTTTCAGGATACAAATGAATCAAAGTATTTTGAGGAGGAGTTAGTCTAAAACATGAAGTAAGATATGCTAGATGGTTTTATGAACGGATACGTAGATTGTGTTAGATGACTTAGAGTTTATTATTAATATCAAAGATTTAGAATAGGATCAGGACTTGGTGGTCCAAGCTTAAAAAAGAATAGATAGGTAAATTCTATCAAATTTAATAGAGGAGATAGACTATACATATTGATGGGTTTGACCTGCGATGTGAATATATCGTGGATTTGATTGAATGAACGTTTCTTAGGAACGGTTTTGCTAAACGAACCTGGTTCCTGTGCAAATGAACGTGTTGATGTGGATAGAATAATTTGTGCTCGATGTTTAGAAATCTGAGTGAAACAAGATTGGATAAAATATCCCGTACGAAAGAATAATGGTTTGGCCTTAGGAATTTGGGGTGAGTATCATGCAAAAAATTTGTTCGATAAGAATTGTGAACTTGTAATATACCTATGACCTTGTGAGCTGACCTAGTAATTAGGTAGATGGCCCTGTGTCAAGTGAAAGAACTTATGTGACCAACTTTAGCATATTGCTTGAACATGCCATAGAACTGGGGCAGCAAGACTTAGAGTTATACTTGGAACATTAAGTGTGTGCTATGTTTGTCACAAACAGAATATATAATAGGACATGGACGTTAGTCGGTTGATCAGATAGATCGTGCTTTATGGTAGTACAAGCTTGATTCAGTCGGATTAGAAATGATTTAAAAAATTTATTGACCCTATTTGGAGGTATTATCGTGATTCATAGGACGAGAACCCTTGAGATTTTTGCATGTAGCTTTTTCGATTTCACTATCACTAAGTTTGGTTGAATACATATGTTTGAGGGATACCTTGAACATGTGCACAATCCAAGACTCAGTGATATGTTAAACTCGAGTACAAATACTTTGCTATTGCTAAGTTGGTTGACATGCATAAGTTAGAAGGACGCCTTGAATATGAGCACGATCCAGACTCGTGATATGCTGATCTCGAATGCTAGTATAATTAAATATGTTAGATTCGCATGGACGAGTATAACGAATTGAATAAGTTTACCTCAGCCCTAGATCATCAATTGTGATGGATTATAACATACTCTGTATTAAGCGATATGTTTTTTGCACTAAGTTGCAGTAAAGACTGAGTCAGAAGTTGGATTGAATGATAGAGTCATTCAATGAGGCAGACCCAGCCCACACATGATACGGAATTAGAAACGAGTAGAAAGTTGTGTTCGAATGAATCTAATGATATAGATTGACATATTTGAGTTAGATTCGATAGTGTGCGATAGAACGATTTGTGCTCAGGAAGTCTCGAGGACGAGACTTATTTTGAGTGGTGTATAATATAACGACCCCACTCCGCATCAATATGGATAGCCAATTCAAATGATGTAAGTGCAATAACCCGACCCGTTTTGCTGAGCAAGAAGACTCGTTTGAGGCAAAAGATTTCCAAACTTGGCCCTTCAGGAGTTCAGATTTATACTTTTAAAGGATCGCTCGGAGTATCGCTCGACCGAGGAGAATCATCGCTAAGGTGGGTGGCTACGATGAACCTGTCTTTGCTTAGCCTGCACACCTAAAAAATATTATTAATATATGCTAGTCGCTAGAAGGATCACTCTTTGCATGCTAATAAAGAATAAAATACATCTAGCTAATAGAATAATCCCATCTTATATCTCTTTGCATAGAACATGAAAGTAGATCGGTTGAACGGAATAGTATGCTCGCTTTACAGTTATTATAATCTCACCTCATAGCGTTACTTTTGTTCCTTATATGTTCCTTTAAGTATATTTCTTCATATGTCTTAAAATGCTCGTCACATATATATTGCCTCGATATGGAAGCACAATTAGATCATGGTTCACTTACCTGTGGCAGAAAGACTGTCAAAATAGTCATTCCAAGCCAAATAATAGAAACATAGAAAATCTTCGGGACTGTTGGGTCACCAAGGCAACTCCCAAAATAGGAGTTATAATAAGTATTAAAACGTCAGCATAAACGGTGCATTAAATGGAACACACCAGATCATAAGAACTCTGAACGAGTAAATGCATTCGCACTATATCAAGTAGATATGTTCATTCAAGGCTTTAAAATATTTTATATAATAAAATATTAGTGTTGATCATCAATGGTTATAGACAACCTGTGCACAAGCTTATGGTTCCTGTAGATGGTACGTTGGTTGCACCGGGGCCGATCTGAACCGGTCAGGAACATTCAGATAGTCGTTTGCTTCATATGGGAAAGTGTATAGCGGGACTCGCTACCTGCGTTGCATTCAATTCCCTTGACAAGACTATAACTTGTCCATGGCGGCTTCTCAGGTCATAAGACCAATTATGTATCGTTAAGTATATTTCATACGTGGCAACTCGTCAGGTCATAAGACCAATTATGTTCCTTAAAGTATACTATTATCTAATATATAATCTAACTCACAACTACTATCTAACTGACATTAGTAGTTAACTATAAACCAACATCAAAACATATATATAACTAACACTAACTTATAAGTAACAGTTAACTAATAACTACCAACCATTAGCTAACAGTGAAACAACACATAACTAATACTTAACCAATTAACAACTAGCTAAAATAAACCCTTCTCTCAACATACCGAGCTGTTGCTGCCCATAAATCATTGCTTAAAACACAGCAAAACCCGACCTATTTTTTGTGCACCAATGCACATCTACTGTGCACCGCTCTTCCTGTACATCTCGACTTCTATTTGCTTCAGTCACTGTGTCACTACCTTCCATCTAAACATGACCATCTATCGTGGAGTCCATGAACTCCCCCCCCCCCCCTCGCTCGAGTCTGGACAGCAGACTTCAGAACTGCAGCAACTTACATTAAGTTTTCTGACAATAACCCCAAAACTGTACTGTGCAGTCCTCAAAATCCTCCCAACTGTGCTGCCACTCGACCTTGCTGAAATATAGCAAAACCTGACACTAATATCCTGTTGTGTCACACAGTATACAACAAACTCCAACCCGATAGTGCACTGTGCACACACCCTCATCTTCCTGCTGTTGAATAGGATCCCCCTCTACAGTTGACATACCACTCTAAATAGTCCACAGGTGACCTCAACTAAGTCTACACTTGTGCAACAGTCCCCAACACTTCCAAAATAGTCTACACTAACCCCCCTAACCATTATGCATCTAAGAACAAATCAATACAAGTAAGAACATAGGTAAATGATTATATAATCAACATATAGCTATATATATCATATATACAACCCATATATAATACTTAATTAGCTATACACAGGTTTAATGAATTAAAAACAAAATAACAAATATGTGGAGTGCACCTAACCCGTATCGCACTCAATCTAAGATACGCTTGTGATACGACTTAACCACACCACCAAACGTATTTAGAAGGACACGAGCAAGTCTAGAATCACAATTAGGAAGTGCTAGCTACTCAACTACATACCCGTGCCAAAATATGATATGTTCAAACCTCTGTGTCGGAAGAAAACCTCTAAATCAACACGTATCGCCAAATTATCTTGATACGACCTACATGTATCCAATTGTAGAGACGACACTAGTCTCATAAAATCAAACACATATCAATTTGGTCTAAATTATCTATTGACAAACACATGATGTGCCAATCTCGAAATGCCCTAAAAATTGGCATAAAATACACCATAACTTCCTTCAGAGGTCTTCTATGAACCTAATTCCACTACCTATAGGTAGCCTTAGTACATGAAAGGGTTTCTAATAATTAAAATAAATATTTAGAGTTTAAATAGATAGGAAAAACTAAATTTTACCTATTGATAGATGGATTTCCAATATAAGTCTCTAAATCAGTGTCAAGAGCCTTCAACTTGTGCTCCTTCCTTCTTCTTATAGATCCCTGCCTCCTCCTTGTTCCAATAGTCTCCAATGGTAAAATAGAGAAAAAAATTAGAAGATAAATTAGATAGGGATTGGTATTGGGATGAAGGAATTTGGAAGAGAAAAATTCTAGATCTAGAAATGAAATGAATGGATGAAGATAGAGTCTCTCTCCTCCACCTTGTGGCGATCTTGCCCCTACTCCAAGTCAATATAAAAAGTCTAAAATATCCCTTGGATCTTGTCAGGAAGGAATTAATTAAGGAGGGAATGTTCTAATCCAATTAGTTTAACTAATTAAGTCATCCTCCTAGTGAATGGGCTTGTTTGTTGGGCTTAAATCTAGCTAGAATTAATGTTGGTCCATGAGTCTAATCTAATCTAGTTAGGTCCACTAACACTAATCCAAAATCAAATATAATATCTAACAATAAATAAATAATACAATAAATAAATAATCAACATGTATAATATTTAATTATTATAAAATAACCAAAATATCATTTCCTAGAAAATGTGGTAGGGACAAGTCTACCCCCCTTGAAATAATTTTGTCCTCAAAATTCAAAGATGAAACGAAGCCCAGAAAATAAAACAGAATCAGAAAAGAACATACCTTAAGGAATAAACAAATATGGGTAACGCTCTCGCATTTCATCCTCCCTCTCCCAGGTATACTCACCCGAAGAGTGATGCCTCCATGCGACGCGTAACAAGGGAATTGTCTAGTTCCTCACTACCTTCTCTCTCCGATAAAGAATCTCAATTGGCTTCTCTGGATAGCTAAAAGTAAGGCCCACCTCTATCTCCGAGTGATCCAATATGTGACTAGGATCCGCCACATACCATCTTAACTATGGCACATAAACTAAGTTGTCCAATCCCTCCAATACAGGTGGTAAGTCTAGTCTGCAAGCAACTGCACTGACCCTCTCAAGAATACTGAAGGATCCGATGAATCGCAGACTATGCTTCCCGCCTCCACCAAAATAAATTATTCCTTATATCGAAGAAATCCTCATGAATACTAGACCTACAACCTAGAACAAAACACAACTTTAAGAACTTAATCTATGACAAACAAACAAAATCGAGCACAAAACAAAAATCTAAAACTATACCTCAAACTCCAAAGGTCTCTGGTGGCTATTAGTCCAATGTCGTTGTCTGTCATGTGCTACTCGAAGTCTGTCTCTGATTAACTTAACCTTCTCCGCTGCATCCATAACTATCTCTGGCCATAGCAAATCTCTTTCTCCAATATCGTCCCATGACAAGGGAGTACGATATCTCCGACCGTACAGAGCCTCAAATGGTGACATCTCTATACTAGCCTGGTAGCTGTTGTTGTAAGCAAACTCTATCAAATGGAGATGGTCCTCCCAAGATCCTTTGAAATTCAGTACACAGGTGTGCAGCATATCCTTGAGAGTTTGAATAGTCCTTTCTGACTGTCCATCCATCTGGGGATGATATGCAGTACTGAACCTTGAGCTGGGTGCCCAAACTTGCCTGCAAACTCCTCCAGAAATAAGAAATAAAATAACAATCCTGATCCGAGACTATGCTGACAGGAACCCCATGTATCCTGACGATCTGCCTTACATACATCTTTGTCAGCTTCTCCGTAGATGAAACTACCTTGAAAGATAAAAAGTGGGCTGACTTGGTCAACCTGTCAACGATGACCCAAATTGTGTCTTTCCCTCCTGGAGATCGTGGAAGTTCGGACACAAAATCCATAGTAATATGCTCTCACTTTCACTCTGGAATGGATAATGGCTGAAGTATTCCATCTGCCTCTGCCTCTCGGCTTTCACCTGCTGGCACACTAGCATCTGGATACAAACTGTGCCACCTCCCTCTTTATGCCATACAACCGCACACTCTCTCGCATATCCTGATACATCTTGTTGGCACCTGGATGCATAGAATAGTGAGAGCAATGCGCTTCCTACAATACCTTCTCACGTAGCTCCTTACTAGGCACACATAATCTAGCACCATGCCGCAAAGAGCCATCCTCAGCAATGGTGAAATTATCCTCCAATCCTGCTCTCACCTGAGCTCTGATGCTCCTCGGAGATACATCCTCATACTAGGCTACCTTAATCTTGTCTATCAACTCTGAGTGTACCTATAACCCCCACATCTATATGGAAAAACTAGGAACTATCACCTTAATGTCCAAGCTTTCCAGATCCTCCAACAAATACCAATCTTGTATCAAAAACATAGCTATCGGATACCTGCTCAAGGCATCGGCAACTATATTGGCTTTTCCTGGATGATACTGTAAAGATATGTCAAAATCCTTTATCAGTTTCAGCCACCGATATTGCCTCATATTCAAATCCTTCTGAGTGAAAACGTACTTCAAGATCTTATGGTCTGTGAAGATTCTCCCAAACTCTCCGTGCAAATAGTGTTTCCATAACTTCAAGGCAAAGATGACTACTGCCAACTCTAAATCATAGACAGAATAGTTCTTCTCATGAGGACGCAACTGCTTGGATGCATAGGCAATCATTTTTTCTATTCTGCTAAAGATCATAACCCAGCCCTTGTTTTGATGTATCACTATAAATAGTGAAACCTCCAGACACTGATAGCAATATCAAAATAGGAGCAGACGTTAACCTCGTCTTTAATTTCTCAAAAGTAGCCTGGCACTCCTCTGTCCAAACAAACTCTGTGTCCTTCCTAGTGAGTTTAGTCATTGGCTCGGCAATCCTCAAATTTTTTTACATAAACTTTCTGTAGTAGCCTGCCAGAGCCAAGAAACTTCTGATCTCTGCCGCTGAACTCAGAGTTTTCTAAGATTCCACTACTACGATCTTCTTCAGATCTACTAAATTCTATCACTAGTCACAATATGTCCTAAGAACTCTACATTGTCCAGGGAGAACTCACACTTGGACAGCTTTCCATACAGCTTCTCCTTCCTCAGCACATCCAACACAATCTGCAAATACTCCTCATGCTCCTCTGGTGTCTTCGAGTATATGAGTATGTCATCGATGAACACCACCATGAACTTATCATGGTACTGGTGGAACACCTTGTTTATTAAATTCATAAATACCACCGGGACATTAGTCAACCCAAACGGTATCACCATAAACTCATATTAGCCATACTGAGTCCTAAAATCAGTCTTCAAAATGTCCTCCGGCTTTACTTTTACCTGGTGGTAGCCTGATCTCAAGTCTATCTTGGAAAATACCTTGGCGCCACTCAACTGATTGAACTGGTTATCAATCTGTAGCAACGGGTATTTATTTTTGATAGTAAGATTATTTAATATCCTGTAATCGATGCACATACGCACTGATCCATCCTTCTTCGGTACAAATAATACCGGAGATCCCTACAGTGAAAACTGGATCTGATAAACCCCTTATCCTGTAGTTCATCCACTTGCTTCTTTAGCTCAACCAGTTCATTATTGTTCACTCTATAGACATGCTGTAAAATTGGCTCTGCACCTGGCACCAAGTCTATAGAGAACTCAACATCTCGATCTGGCGGCAACCCTGACAATTCCTCAGGAAACACATCCAAGAACTCTGCTATCAGAGGATGCGGCAACTCCTTTTCTTCCACCGTAGCTCTACAGATAATACCTTCTTTCTGCTCTGCAGCTCCTCTAGCAAACTCAAACTCTAGCTCTCTTGGTGGGCTAAATAAAATGCTACATTCTCTACAATCTATACTAGCATGGTGTCTACTCAACCAGTCCACCCCGAGTATAATATCGTAGCTCAGAAGTGGTATTACAAGTAGACACGCACTCAACTCCTGGCCTCCCAAAGTAACTCTTCGATCCTTTTAAATATCGCTAACCAGGATAATGCCTCCCCCGGTCATGAACTTTCAAATCCTAAGCAAACGCTCAGCTACCAAATGATGCTTCAGAGTAAAAGAAACAGATATAAAACTATGGAAAGCACCACAATCAAACAATGCTAAAGCTGAAATAGAATCAAGAAGAACAGAACCTACGATGACATCTCCAGTGGGTACAGCCTCCTCGACCGTCATAGTAAATGCTTGTCCCAGAGGTGCACTGTCACGCCCCAGTCCCAAAATGCCGAGGGACTGGACACGTGGCAATGGCCAGCAGCACGCATCGATGGACAACCCAATTTAATGAATCCATCAGGGCATGCTTAAGTTGTAGTCTAACAGGAAATAGAACAATTATTACAAGTCCCAGGTTATTCTAATCTCATCCACAACAGATAATCACAGATTAAATGCCAGAATAAATACAAATAATATAAACTAACAATCTCAATAAAAGTGTCTCGGTGAACAATCCGAGAATAAGTCTGATACATCAAGCAAATAGACAGGAAATAAATGAACTGGAAATAGAAATAGAAACAGAAATAACTGACTATATACAGCCAATGCTCAGGAGAAGTCCTCTGGTGCGATCTCATCCTCAGGTCCTGGTACAGCTCCTGGAAGTGCTCCTGTACGGTGTATCTCTGGATGGATCTCTTCGGCTATACCTGGGGACATAATCCGGATCCAGGTCCTCAGGGGACATAGCAAGGTACAAGAAAGCTCAAGCCATAATCATGCAGTACAAAAAATAAATGAAACAATAGGGTAAACTATGTAACCAGCTAAGTGATATGCAAGTTGAGAGCATCACTAGAACTCAGGCTGAAACTACTACAAGCTCTGTGTCGGGGAGCCGGTAGCAGTAATATCATGTGGTTGTCTAGCTCACAATGGGAGACTACAATGCCAACATAATATAATCAACCTGTAGCCTGTGTGTCTCTCCCCACCCAATGTAACCACGTATATCATGACCATAACGTCTCATGTCCATGTCAAGCGGGATCATAGCTAATGCAATAAGTCATATAGTATCTTTAAATACAATATATCTGTCAAGTCCTGTATCCTATACAGAATCACCATGAATGTCTCAGGAAGACTCTGTCTCATGAATAGTGTCAGGTGTCCTGGGTTATGATGTACTTGATAAGGCAAGTACGAGAAATATCGGGTCTCGGTATCCATGTCTATGTGACGTTACACAACTCCGCGTACGGGGTTGGCACCCGACTATAATCGGACGCTAAGCACGACACACGGCCCTAGGGTTGAGCATGTTCAATAGTTATAATGTATATATTCAAAGGAATAATTAACAACAACTGCAAGTTTGGCAAGGTACACTTGCTTGGGGTTCTGGCTCCAATTGTAGCTCTGGTGTTCGTAAAATCTCCAGGAATGTCTCCGGATGCTGAAACAAATATTACCATTAGATTCAAAAAATATCAATCAGCTAGAAATGCCTGTCCTTGAGTCCAATTTGGAGACAAGGGCAAAAATGACAATTTCGGGCCAAAGCGGGGTCCACATGTGGCCCGCTTCGCACTAAAAAATGTGTCAGGGTCAAAGGTCTCCAAATCTGTCCAATTTAGTGTCAACAGGTCAGGAATGATGATACGAACCCAACGGAACTTCTAGAATTGGATTCCGATGAGCCGATCACAAAATTGCCCGTCAAGTGGGGCCTGTGGGGCCCACGACACGCGATTTCGTCAACGTTCTCAGAATCGAACCAAACTTGGGTCACAGGACCAGCGTATCGCTACGAGTCCGATGATGTAAGTTTTGTTTTGATCCGACGTGTGTACACAAAGTTAGGACGCGTTCCAGAAAGGGCGGATACGGGACGGTGTCCGCGGATACGCGTTGATTTCGGTGTGCACGCACACCCGAATCGACTTCTGCGAAATCCCACACGTCCGTATCAACGACGCGCACGTATCTGTGGAGACCGCACGCGACCAAGTTGTCCCGTTTGGCGGGGCGTACCCAGTTCCGGGGTAAATCAGGGCGTTATTTTTCCTGTTTTTGGATCGCGGTTCGCGATCGCCACAGGACGCGATGCCCCGAGCGGATTGCACGGGCACCGAGAGGGTCACGCAGGCTACGCGACGCAACTGACGGAATCGAAAATGGGTAAACGAGCAGGGAGATACGCGTACCTAAACAGGGTCCGAAAAACCCAAAAAATTATGTGTCCGACACGTGTCCGACACGTGTCCGACACGTGTCCGATACACAGAGACCTAGGGTTAGGGTTCGGGGAGGCTGTCGGAGCTGAGCGGCGCTGCGGCGGGTCCGGTGGTGCTGGAGGAGAGGGGAGGCTGAGGCGCGCGGCGGTTGTCGTCGTCGACGGCGTACGAGGGACGGAGGCGGAGGGCCGAGCAGCGAGGGGGCTCGGGGTCGGGGCTACTGCGGGGAAGAAGGAGGAGGAGGAGGAAGGGCCGGGCGGCGCTGGCGAGGGCGGCGCGTCGTCGGCAAGGCGGCACTGGGGTGGTGAGGAGCGGCAGCGGCAGCGAGGGGAGGCGGTAGCGCGGCGGGGAGGGGTGTGGCCGGAGCTGGGAGACGGTGGGGGGTTTTATAGGGGAGGGAGAGGGCGATGGTGGCCGGGGAAGGCGGCGCTGGAGTCGGGGCCAAGCGCAGCGGGCGGGGGTGCGTGGCCGGCATGGCGCAGCGGCCGCAGAAAGCGGCGGTGGACGCGGGGGGGGCGACCGGGTTCGTGCGGGGGTGGGGGAAGCGGGTCGCGGGTCGGGCGGGTTCGGTCGGGCGGACCCGTCCCGACCCGATAGCCCAACGTGCTGGGCCTGGGGTTAGGTTTAGGGCTTTGTTAATTTAAATAATAAAATAAATAAATAAATAAATAAATAATAGTTTTTAGGTGATTAAAAATAGGTTCGGGGCCCAATAAATTCCAGAAAAATTATCCTAAGTCCGATTTTTTATTTTACACTCAAAAATATTATTTTCATAATATTTTAATATTATTTATTATCATTTAAAAATTATTTAATAATTAAAACCCTGATTTTAATTACAGAAAATTCCCAGAAAATTCTAGAAAAATTATAAAAAATCTAAATTTAAAAATTCTTGAAAAAATTAGGGGGTTTACATGCACCCCCTGATATTGATGCTGGACATAACACTGCTGCTTGGTCGAAAGCTGTGGTCCCCTCGGCTGTACTATAAGTAGACTTGCATGTGTTCTCTGAGCTGGAGCTTCTCCCTGAACTACACGACGATAATTGTAAGAAAAATCCCTCAGTTGATGCCCCTCGGCACCACAATCAGATAAACTCTGAACCTCTTCCTACAAACTTTCTAGATGTGGTTGGACTTCTTGCAGAAGTGACAGAAAGCTTGTTGTGACTGTCTCTGCTACTCCTATGGTGCCTGGTGAACCGGTGCCCTAGCTAGAGTTTGGTGCTGTTGTGGCTGCTGAAAATGCCTAGACTGGAAATGAGAAAGATTAGCAGGTATTGTGCTGCTACTAGCCCCTGAAAAAGAATTATGGTCTCTCTTGGATTTCAAGATCAACTCTTGCTCAACCTTGCGTGCCTCTACAAGTATCTCTGAATACGTCTCATATAAAGATGGAATGAGAATCTTTACTTCCCATTTTAGACCCTCACGGAAGTGGATAGCCTGAACCTCAGTCTCCCTTACCAAATACTCCACAAATTGGCTCAGCCTACCGAACTCTGCGGCATACTCCTCCACAGACATGCTCCCCTGAGCAAGGCCCTCAAATTGCCTCTCCAAGTCCAATCTGTTGACCCAAGCAAAGAATTTCCTCTTGAAAAGGTCCTTGAACACCTCCCAAGACTACCCCGCATCAGCAAGAAGTGGCTCATTCCTGAACCAAGTACGGGCGATGTCAAATAGCTGAAGTCCTAGTGCCTCGACCTTCAGATCCTCAGCAAGACGGGACACCCTCATGAGACGCTCGATGTCCTCGAACCAATTATCAGCATAAATGATGCCCTCGGTTCCCATGAAGACCCTAGATTACAGCTTCTTGAAGTCCTAGATATTACACAGCCGTATCTGGGCAACCTGTGGAACCACCTGCTACTGGACTGAAGCTCATCTCTCTACTGCAGCAAGGGCAAGCTGATGAGCACTCTTAATACCTACCGTAACACATCGGTCTGCCTCTGATAAGCCTCTAATTGGGCCCTCTGAGCCTCCATCATCTCGAAAAATAATGTGAACACCTGAGTCGCATCTGCCAGTATAGCATATGGAGGTAGAATCCCCTTTGACATAGCTAGAACAGTCCTCTGAGCTAGAGGTGGACCCCCAAACGCAGCTGATACACTAATCACCGAAGAAGTGACTGGTACAAGCCCTCGAAAAGTCGCAGATCTCTCAAAAATTGCTCATCTCTGCTGTGATTGAGTCTTAGGCGGCATCCTAAGACAAAGTAAAAGGAAAGAATCAATATGGCACATGATAGAATATACTCAAAGAAGAACAATTAAAGATTAAATATCAATATCATGGAAGAACAGTTAAAATGAATCAATAGAGTTTTTTCTAGATATGATTGAGTATTCTTAACCTATAGCCTGTATCCTATATCCTGAAACAGGCTCGTAATAGCACTCAAATCAAAGCACCAATATGAATCGCACTAATTGCAACATCGAAGACCTGCATGGGCCACCACTAAAAAAATGTCACGACCCGCACCCGGTGTAGGGATAAGAGTAGTGAACAATGTCCAGCCTACACTGCAACATCGACGGTAGAACGCTATTTGGGTAAACTATCTATCTAGCAATAATGATCATCAAGATATATAATGCCACCAATGAAGTATAAATACTAAAATCACAGATCTATAAGATGGAACAATCGTACGAATATGATATAAAAAACTAAAGAGTCAAAATATAACTCACAAGACAAAATAATATCCAATGATTCATCAAATATAATAAGGAAAACTAATATCAAATACTGGATACAAATTCAATACAATAACCTATCTACTGAGCTACAGGTACTGGGTTGTCTATCTCAACCGGGATGAGACCCTCCTGAGCTAAAGTCTCTGACTCTAATCCAACTACGTCCTGAGGCCCATAATGAGTGGAATACCACTCCTCAGTATCATCTGGAAAAATATATCCAGTCAGAAAAGGAGTAAAGTACACCTCTAACAGTAGTTCCAATGAATGATATAAACTATGTAACAGTAAAATAGAGTGAATATACAAGATGCAATATACTAATACAAGAGATATAAAAAATAGAAATACTGGAATTAAATACAAGAAATGAGCATCATGGAAATGAGTAAGAAATACTAATACTGTGTGAGTGAGTATCATCTTTAATATGTGATCGACTTGGGAACTTGCCCAAGGATTAGGGTCTGGTTGTATGATCAACACTCACAAGGTCATGCACAAGAAGGGTATGATCACATATCTACACTAAGACTTCTTGCCCCAACTGGTATAGTGGATCCATCTATGGTACGTTATGACATGGGATTTACTGGGTAGGTAGCTAGTCTCCCCAAGAATTGATGTCTATACATGTACAAGAAGAACGAGGAACAAGGATTGCATAAGATACACCATAATACCAAGAAATAATATCTCATAATGAGATTCGGATATACCAATCCGTGTAACCATCGTGTCAAAAAATCAAGGATATCAACACTAAATACAAAAAATATAGAGGATATCATAAATAGAAAACTATCAGAGAATATACTTATCGAGAATCCGATGAACAGTATCAAAGATATCTGAAATGGTGTCTCAGGGACCTAAATATAGAATATTACATCAATACAAGATTTTGGAATAAAAATAAGTCAACCTAGTCAAATTCTAGGTCATAAAGCCATTTCTAGGTCAAAATAGTCAAACTTGGTCAACTCTAGGTCAAACTTGGTCAACTCTATGTCAAACTAGTCAAACTTGATCAAACTAGATATTTTTAGGTTGTATGAGTCCATCTCTAGGATTTTGGATCCATACATTATGTAACTAGGCTATACTAGCTATAGGATACTTGTACTATACCGTATCGTAAGATACGTAATATCTAATATATGCAAATACTAGATAAGATACACAATATAATATATAATAGCATTCCTAGCTAAACTAGTACTATGGATACCTTGGCTTGGAGCCAAACTTGGTATCACACTACCCATCTTGACCCAATACCTTGAGTCAACTCGATTACCTTACCTTACCTTACCTTACCATGGTAACACAAGGTAATACCTACTAACCAGTTAATCTAACTAGCTAACTCCTATATGTATACCAATATATATACTATCATATATAACTATCAATCATGAGTAATAATACCTATTAAATAAGTATATCATCCCACATCAATATACAACTTAACATAAACCACCAAATAACTAACATATACTATCATCTAATATATATTCTAACTCACAACTACTATCTAACTGACATTAGTAGTTAACTATAAACCAACATCAAAACATATAAATAACTAACACTAGCTTATAACTAAAAGATAACTAATAACTACCAACCATTAGCTAACAGTTAAACAACACATAACTAATACTTAACCAATTAACAACTAGCTAAAATAAACCCTCCTCTCAGCATACCGAGCTGCTGCTGCCCCTAAATCCTTGCTGAAAACACAGTAAAACCCGACCCACTTGTTGTGCACCAATGTATAGCTATTGTACAGCTCTCCTTTTATATCCCGACTTCTATTTGCTTCGGTCACTGTGTCACTACCTTCCATCTAAACTTGACCATCTATCATGGAGTCCATGAATTCCCCCCCCCCCCCCCGCTTGAGTCTGGATAACAGACTTCATAACTGCAACAACTTACATTAAGTTTGCTGACAGTAACCCCAAAACTGCACTGTATAGTCCTCAAAATTCTTCCAACTATGTTGCTACTCGACCTTGTTGAAACACAGCAAAACCTGACTCCAACACCCTGCTATGCACACAGTGTACAACAAACTCCAACCTGACAGTGCATATTGCATACACCCTCATCTCCCTGCTGTTGAATAGGATCCCCCTCTACAGTTGACATACCACTCTAAATAGTCCACAGGTGATCTCAATTAAGTCTACACTTGCGCAACAGTCCCCAACACTTCCAAAATAGTCTACACTAACATCCCCCATCCATTATGCATCTAAGAACACATCAATACAAGTAAGAACATAGCTAAATAATTATATAATCAATATATAGCTATATATATATATATATCATATATAAAACACATATATAATAATTAATTAGCTATATATTGGTATAATAAATTGAAAATAAAATAACAAATACGTGGAGTGCACCTAATCTAAGATACGCTTGTGATACGCCTCCACCACACCACCAAACGTATCCCGAAGGACACAAGCAAGTCTAGAATCATAATTAGAAGTAACACAAAGTGCTAGCTACTCAACTAAGTGTCGGTGCCAAAATATGACATCCTCAAACCCCCGTGTCAGAAGAAAATCCCCAAATCAACCAATATCGCCAAATTATCATGATACGGCCTACACGTATCCAATTATGGATACAATATTAGTCTCATACAATTAAAAACATGTCAATTTAGTCTAATTAATCTATTGACAAATACATGATGTGCCAATATCGAAATTCTCCTAAAATTGGTATAAAATACACCATAACTTCCTCCATAGTTCACCTATGAACCTAATTCCACTTCCTATGGGTAGCCTTAGTACATGGGAGGGTTCCTAATGATTAAACTACAGATTTAGAGTCTAAATAAAGGTAAAGCTAATTATACCTATTGGGAGTGGATTTCTAATGCAAGTCTCCAAATGAGTGTCAAGAGCCTTCAACTTATGCTTTATCCTCCTCCTTGTATATCATTGCCTCCTCCTTGTTCTAATAGCCTCCAATGGTGAAATAGAGAAGAATTGGAAGTAAAATTGGATAGGGATTGGTGTAAGGATGAAAAAATTTGAAAGAAAAAAATTCTAGATCTAGAAATGAGATGAATAGATGAAGAGAAGGAGTCTCTTTCCTCCCCCCTGTGGCCGACCTTGCCCCCTACTCCAAGTCACTATAAAAAGTCTACAATATCCCTTGGGGCTTGTCAGAAAAGAATTAATTAAGGAGGAAAATTCAATTGGTTTAACTAATTAAGTCATCCTCCTAATGAATGGGCTTGTTTGTTGGACTCAAATCTAGCTAGAATTAATGTTGGTCCATGAGTCTAGTCTAATCTAGTTAGGTCTACTAACATAAGTCCAAAATCAAATATAATATCTAACAATAAATAAATAATACAATAAATAAATATTCAACATGCACAATATTTAATTAATTATAAAATAACCAAAATATCCTTTTCTAGAAAATATGGTAGTGACAGTGTATATCGTGCACCTGATTTAGAAACACACTCATAGCATACATGTGTTCATTATGCGATCTTAGGATTTCTATATATCTATATTTGTGCTTGGTTTAACTTGATTTTATACTTGGACAGGGAAGGACAAATGGTAAGTTGGTAACTATCGTCGTATTTCTTGTATATCGTACGGCACACTGCCACACGAGTTAGGCTTTGTATCTTATGCCATAAAATTGATCCTAAGGCAAGACTAGAAAGATAACTTAATAGTTGGTACACGGAACTAATATAACGTGTTGGATTTATCGAGAAGGCGAGAAGCCTCCCCACCAGTGCAGTCATATACTGATAACCCACCAGATTGCTTGCAGGGTGCGGGAGAACCCTGTTCGGTGTTGAATGTCCCCTCGTGTGCGCTAAAGCGTAGAGTTCGCTCTGGAGCCTTGGAGTATTGCGTCTGAAGCTGGAGCACATATACAAGACATAATGTTGGAACATCGCCTAGGTATCATCCCAAGTTGTAAGCCGCTTGGCACGCCTTTATTGTTTGAGAGAGAGAGATCTTGAGCGACTTATAATATCGGCCTAGCATCGCTTATAACTTTATTTATTATCAATAAAAAAAGCTTGTTTATGTATTCATACTTTTGTTTATTCTATGTTTTCGCTATATCAATTTGGTGAACTAGTTATCAACGACCGTTCCGGTATTTATCTTGCGCGGGCGTAACTCTTTGATCGTGCGGCATCATGTCCTGATGGAAACGATCGTCCTGCGGGAGCACTGGTGTGATAATTCTCGCCTAGCTGGAATGACCGATTCCTGCAGAAGATTGGTTGTGATACAACACTCCAACTCTCCAGAGTTAGCTCAATACCTTATGGCGTACGAGGGAAGACTCCTCACCGCACGAGGTTCTTCCATACCTTGCAAGCAATCTGGTGGGTTATCAGTGCATGAATGTACTAGTAGAGAGGCTTTTCGCCCACTCAATAAAACCAAAACACGTTCATTTAGTTATGTGCACCATCTATTATATTGTCTTTCTAGTCTTGTCTTAGAATCAGTTTTATGGCATATGATATCAAGCCTAACTCGTGTTGCAGTACATCGTGCGATATAAGAGTAACACGGTAAAACTTACCAACTTACTATTTTTCCTTCCATGTCTAAGGTAAATAATGTTAACCATCATATGATACATAAAATAATTCAGAAGAGTGCGCATACAACTTAGTATTACAAATGTGTTCTCGACTCGGGCATGTTGCACTTGAACGATATAGAGTATTGTGCCTTCATTCTCTAAATATGTGTCGTGCATTCGTTACCTTAGATAATTAACGAACTATATATTGAGTTTTGTGCATTCGTTACTTGCCTCAATGTATTGACTCGCACGCGGATTACCGTAATCGAGCTTGACTTAATCTATATGAACAGGGTCACTGGCATTACAGGCCATTTGGACGAGTTATAGTCTTGAGCGAGAATGGTATGCACTCGAAGACATGAGGCATTGCATACCATCCTGCCCGAACATGAGACTACTAGTCTTTGAGAGAGAATGGCGTGCATTACAAAGAACATAAGGTGTTACATTCCATCCTGCCTAAACACGAAGACTAATATGATGTTCTGTCTGGATCGGATCGGCCCCGGTGCCCCGACGACCGTCCGCAGGAACCTGATTCTTGAAACCTTGTGCATAAGTTGTCCGCGACAATGTAAGTCTTTGGTCTTACAGATCACATGACATGTACAGGTTAACTCTCTTTTTTTGTTCACACTTATTGGCTCCCAAAGCCATTTGATTCTTGTCTAGAATGAGTCTTGCTTAACATGACATGATGCAGTCCCCTAGTTCGAAAACTGCCTTGGTGATCTAACAATCCCGAATACTTTCAGGTTCAGGCTTGTACAAAATGACTACTCGATAGTCTTTTGGCTAAACTAGATAATGCAAGACATTTATCGTATTGTATTCCAGGTTATGACACGAATCTACGAGATGAGCATTAAAACAGTATGAATTATAAGCACTATAAGAAACACACGACATAGTCTACCTTAGAACATAGGCAGCACGACTAACACGAGCGTGAAGTATAGTGCAAGAGTTTAAGTATGATTCCCAGTACATTTACATGTTATATACAAGCAATACAAGGTGGGATTATTTTCTTAGCTAGGTGCACTGAATTTCCTTGCATCAAGCGAGTCAACTCGCTAAGCAAGGCGGAGCAGGTCATCATACTTGTTTCATTTTAATTGGCTCTTCATTTAAGCAAAATGGGTCGTTACAGTAGTACCGAGACTTAGTTGAGAGTTATAAATTTATTGTAGTTCAATTTGAATATTCCTTGATGTTTACCCACTCTATATGGGAATGCAGTATGGATAACAGATGTGTTATAATTTGATGTATGGTTTTGTTATATAGACTGGGATAGTATAATTGCTAATGTTGGATGATCTCTAGATTGGTGGTATTACCCAATATATCGGATACGTAAATAATCATTGAATATAATCTAGCGAGATAGAATTTTTATTAAACCTTGATGAGGCGATGAATTAAGTTGTGATGTAATTAAATTGATAGTTAATATGAATAAAAGTGGACCCTTATCGAAATAAATTTGGCAAAAGTAAGACCGATGGAACAAATCGAAAGAAAGATATCTTCAACGTGTTGATTAGGTGATATTGTAGGCTAAAAATCATTGGGGTAAAATGGAACGTATGAAAACATAATTTGAATAGAAAAGAATTGAGAGCAAGGCTCATAATTAATGTGCTAGTAAGAGGTGATCGAACAAAAAAATTAATTTTTGGATTAGTTGTCCTATACCATTGATAAATCGGATGCAAGAAAACTCAAGAATGATATAAAGGTATGACTAGAGTATGACTATGATACTAGTAGTTTGAAATATCATGGGTGAGCATTCGAATTTTGAATTGCTAGCAATTTACTTCATGGATATGGGATTTGAGTATGTATTTCTAGATTGAAGTTGTCGATTTTGGGGTAAGTCTAGAATGGATCTTTGTTTGAGGTAGACCATCAAGAAATTGACAATGGGTAGATAGACCTGACCCAAACTGTTGGAAGTTTTTTAGTTAGTTGGTTGGTCAGTGGTAGTGCATTCATGGTTTGTGTTGATAATAAGATTGGGATAGAAGTCTCTAGCAGCTATCTAGCATAAGATGAGTTGCCTATGAATACTAGGTTTTACTATCGGTATAGCTAACCATAGAGACTTGACCGAAGAGTTATGTTGGTTGTCGAAAACATAGGATGACCCTATTGATGTTGCATGAGTAATATAGCATCGTGTGAGACTTGAATAGTACATATTGTGTATAGCATGTGTATAGTCGATGTTTGGACAGTTGGTTGCGAGATTCAGGAGACAGTATTTTGGAATAGTGGATCAGGTGGAATGGTTAAATTGATGGATGAGTAAACTCAGAATTGATGATTATTAGAGTTGGATTTTATTGCCTCGACTAGAAAGGAAAATCGATTGTGGGTTCGATTGGCTGGTTTATCTTAGAATAGTTTTTTTTGGAATCAAATCGGATTGGAGAAATCAATATTAATAAAAGATGGGATCGTCGCACGAGAATTTTGATAGGAATTTCATATATCGCAAGAAAAACTTGATATACAATATGGCTAATATGATGTCGTGTTAGAGGGACTATGATCATTAAACTATAATAAATTTTGGGACATAGATTGTGATATAATCAAAGGGAACTATGGATTCATTTAAATCTCGATGTCACTAATGTAGAAAAAAATTGATAGAAGTTGAATTAAAGGAATTGAAATATTGAGGAACTATTAGAACGATTATAATTATACTTGGGTCATAATAAATAGACCACTAGTGATATTCTTAAATCGATTATTCAAAATTTGTTGGATCGAACTAATGTGACGGCAGCTCAGATTGTTTACAAGGGATGGAAAGGACGGAATAAATATTGGAAGAATGAATATTATAATTTAAATTAATAGGGATTATGTTATGATCAATTTTGTTCGGAATGATTAAAGTATTGTGCTTGGGTTAATAGCTTAACCTGGGTAGTCCCTGAGGATTATATTTGGTGGTTACAGAAGATAGCGATGGTAACAACTAGTTACATGAAGGAACATTATGAATGAAATATAAGATTGTACATATGTTGGACCGAAAGAATATTGGTGAATATTAAGAAGTGCTTAGACCGAAACTGATTGTAACATGTTGGAAAGATACTGAGAGGGTTGACTAAAAAAGCGTCGTAAGAACTTAAAGTGTAAGGGAAACTTGATGCTAAGGAACAGTTTGGTCAAAAATATTAAGTAATTAGTAATTTGGAATAAAGTTGCGCCAGTAGTCGTTTGATTTCTCTAACCATTGGTATTGGCTGAGTGTACTATATTTTGGGATGCCTAAAATATGTATATGATCCATGCTAAGTGGTGAGCTGAATTCAAATAAAGTTGTAGGAGGATAATGGTGAACTGAGGAACATGAACAAACCATTGGAAAGAAAAGAGATAGTAGGATGGAACGCATCAATAAACAAGATTCATGAATGAGCAATATTTAATCTGACAAGAGATTGAAATGGGATATTGAACTATAGCTGGCATAGAACATTTTCTTTGGTGACTTAAAGGAGGTAGTGGATTGAGTTATTTCTTTAAGTTTCGAGGACAAAAAAAAATTTGAGTAGTTTTTATGTAATGTTCTGCTCCGTGTAGAGGCATTGCGCTAAAGTTCTAGACAAATCAGACATATGGGATAAAGCTGTGCTAGTAATTGAGATGTATGGTGTGATGGTGCAGCCTTGCTTAACTTGGCTAGATGGGATACTTTATGGAGCATGGTTCGAGAGTATGGTTATTCCAAGTTAGAAGATTATGCATCATATTAGATCACCCTACAGGAATCGTTGGCATGTGTTGGATCGAGGCATGCAGACTATATTTGTATATGTGAGTGGATTTGTTCCTTCTCATCTACTCCTTCATATCCTAATAAAATGAATACTAGTATTAACTCATTGTGTTTTATTACTAAATGTTGCTCTAGTCCATATAAAGATAATGATGCCTTATATACAATATTGTTGTAATAAAAGAAACATATGACAGATAACTCCTAGTACTATTGACACAGGAATTCTATAATAGAAGTCTTACATGAGAAAAGAAGTAACACTGTGCAAACCAATTTACATGCTTGTAATACTGAAATAGAACATAGAAATAGTTGTACATTTACGAAGTGCATCAGTGCACCGAAACTATAAAGGAACGTATAGAATGATAAGTCCCTAGTAAAAGAAAGGAAAGTATAGACTGACAAGTCCCTAGGAAATAATGTATGGACTAAGAAGTCCCCAGAAGAACAATGTCGGTTGTAATTACTTCATTACTTTACCATGCAAACTTTTTATATTACTTAGTCATATATGCATTTGCATGGTCATGGACAACCTATGCACAAGGTAGTAAGTTTTCTCGAACGAGATACATCAGGGCACCGAGATCGTTCGACCTAGGAGGAGACATTTGGACGTGCTTATAGACACGAGGTATTGCGGGATTCTCATTGAGGATAGCTACCTACTTTGAGGAGGTGCACTGCAATACCATGTAAAATTCCTATATAGTAAAACAACATCAATGACCCACATATAGTTAGGATGCATGCTAATAAGAACAATTATACAGGCTTAACCGATCATTCGCAAGAACTTTATATATTGCTTATTGTACCGCTAGTCCTTGTTTTGTAGGGATATGACAAGTGGGTTGTTGGTAAGAATCGTTAATAAGTAATATGTAATATTTTCCACATATTCAACATTACTGTTGATTACCTAACATGCTTTTACTATGTTGTTAATATCTTGTACACTGTTAATAGAACCTAGTCCCAAATATAAAGATCACATTTCTAATAACTGAATATTTCACATAAATACTTAGTGTTGGTTTAAGTGAGTGGGCTAGTTCTGCTCACCAGTACGCGATATGTACTAACCCACGTTTGTGGGCATCCCTAGATACTCAGCTTTGGCGAGTGGCTGGAATTATCCCAAGGCATCAAAGCATTGTTGGGGCGAAAAGAAGATCTTCTTCCAAATGATCTATCTTCTATTATAAAGGGCATAATATATGGAACATTGTAATTCAGTTTTATCAATGAGATTATAAGCCAAGTCGACAAGTATCAATGTAACAAATATGGCCAGTATCAGTTATATTGAAAAGTATTGTAATCTTTTGTAATCTTTGTACTCTACCATCTTCATCAATAAAGAAATACTTTTTAATGTATTGTACCGTGACTTTAATTTATCTGCTTATTTTTGCTGCTATGTTGATGTTCATGAGATATACCATTACTTATCTATCTTCTTGCCTTGTACAAGTACAATCTAGGCTTGTACTTTATCACGTCCGTGTCTACTTTTTATTCTTCAAAATTGGGGCATGACATGTGTATCGATAAGTAATAAGCATAATTAATGGAGGTTGTAGTTGCAAGGATGATGGCTAGTTTAATAGACTCGTTAGAGTTTGATTGAGTTATATCATTCTCGTCATATAAACTAAAGATAGTATAAATGTTGATGCTGGATAATTGTTGATGATGATATGATTGTTGATATTGGATTATCTATAACTTTGTTATGTGATCAAGGTATACTAGATATGGATATTTAAGAAAACGGTAAAACGAATGTGGAAGTTTCTTATAAAACTTTGATAGATGTGCTACGATTAAAGTTGATGGTTAATATGAATTGCTAAGTTAATCTTTACGGCATCGAAATAGATATGGCAGAAGTAAGACTTGATTGAATTTATTATAGGAATGTATTTATCTTATGGGTTGGTGAGTAAGTCGGCTGGACTGTACGAATATTGGAACATATGGAAATTGATTATAAAGTTGGGAAAAAAGTGAGAATAAGGATCGTAAATAGATGGAAAATTAAGGGTAACTGAACTGGATTGTGATGTCAAAATAATTTATCGAGTTGGGTGAATAAGTTGGATACACAAAAACTTATGTGGGATGTAAGGATACAAATTAGACTAAGCTCATAAGATGTTCGGTCGAGGATAATTTCTTGAATATAGAGGCATGATGTATGGAACAATAAAATCCTTTGTGACCAAGTGTAAACATGAGTATTGTAAGCCAAGTTGGCATATTCAGTTGGCTATTGAGAGCCTTTGTATTCTGCTGCAATTATCAATAAAAGAGATTATTTTTATATGTTCTGTTATGAGTTCATATTGACTATGTTTATTCTGCTGCAATGTCGTTGTTTTGAGATATATTATTAACTGTGAATTTTTTTTGCCTTGTATAATACAATCTTGACTTGTACGACATTATGTTCAATCGCTACTTTCAGGTTCTACGAAACTGGGGCATGACAAGGGGCGAGGATTGGTTGTTGTTTAATCTGATTGTCGACGAAGGATAAGGGTATTGATTCTTAGTCATGAGTTCACAGAGGAGCTTCGATATTTGATAGTCCATTCTTTAGCAGTTTATGTATTTATATATTATACTCAATTGTATATCACCTACTCTATATAGTGGTTGTTATGGATCACATATTATAGTTGTACTTATATTTCCTCTCTTTTTTTGCATGTTATATATTATTTTTATTTCGATATATATATTATGTATCTTTCTATATCCTTTTGAGGACTTTATTTTTTTCTAGATTAGTTGATTAGAATGAATAACGCTTATTCTATAGGAGCGTTGATATTTTTGTTCTCTGTTGCAGGTATAATTATATCATTTATACATCGTATTTATAGTTTTTATCTGGTTATATCATATGTCATTATAGCCTAGTATTTATAGGCATATATTGTTCTCTTGGCCTATTCGGAACATTATGATGTTGGGCTGCAAACAAGTATTAATATTGTATATTCTTTATATTCATGTTATGTGGATTAAGATATAAAAGTGTCATATTATTATATATAGATATATCCAATCTCGGATAGTGCATACATATTCGGTTTAGTCTAGAGTCAACCTAATGTATAGCTGGCCTTTACTACATATCTTGGTCCGTACTTTGGGACTGGGGCATGACAATAGACGTATAAGGACCTTGAAATTGAAGAAAATACTCTTCTTTTAAGGAAACCACTTCAGCAGTGACAACCCCTATTAGCCATATGGCACATAACAAAGCTGTCCAACTCAACAATATACTATTTCCAATATACTTCATAAAATCTTGTAATTTCTACAAAGAATCCAAAGGTTCTCTTTGGGATCCTATACATAGTACTTGCCTTACTTATTTATAGAGGATCAGAAAAACTATCCAAAAATAGTTTTAAAGAACCCGGAGCTACCGAGAGAGAGAGAGAGAGAGAGAGATTAATGTTCGACCCGCATTGAACACGAGCATTCTTGTGCCCTTGCCAACAAGTAGTAGGCTTGGTTTCAGATCGTCAAAAGAGTAAAGTAGATGTGTGCTGACAAAATCTCCACTAACACAATTTCCCAAAAATATAAAATCTGTAATAGATAACATTCTTAACTTTGTATTTATATAACATGCAATTATAGTACATTTAGAATTTCATTCTTTTACCATAAAACAAAAATTTTCTTCTTGAAGTTTTGAAGGAGAACAATAAACAATGACCTACTATAAGGGTATTTGTACAAGTAATTAGGAGAGTGAATATACTATAGGAATCAGGGCTAGTACCCTAAAGGATAACTTGGTGCAGGATAGTATGGAGCCAGTATAGTTGGACAAAGCAACAAGGAACTATACCGAGATATCCAATCAGGCGATAGGAAATTGGGTAATACACACACGCACACACGTGCACACACACACACACACACACACACAAATACACACACAGACATCAAGACATAAAATTTCATGCCACTTAGATAGTTACACTAGGATTAGGGTCTAATTAATAGGTATCAATGAGTTAGAAAAATAATTAAAAAGTTAAAGAAAAACCCAAGTTATAGGAATCCAGAGAAATCTCATATTTTTGTTGAAAACTAAGAATTGTAATAAATAGAAATCTATAGGTCCATTGGGGCTAAAACTCAGCCAGGACCTAATTAATATGTTAAAATACAAAGGACAAGGGTCATGAAAATCTTCATAGGAAACAAGACACATCCGTAACGAAATAAAATCAGTTTCAGAACCAACTTATGAAACTATACTTGTCCGACATTTATATTATCGTTATATTGATAGTATACCGTCAATATACAGATGACGCTATAACAATCCATAAATGATTTTTGACTAAGATAAATTGATCCACATCCTAAATATTTCCCACACAAACCCAAAATCCAACATATTGGGAATCTCAAATGGGTCTAATATAGCTAGGGTTTGTTGGATTGAGCCTCAATAGTTTAATGCACCTCAAAACATTTAAATTTTTTCCCTAAAAACCAATGATACATCGAATCTCAAATATTAATCATATTATAGGCTTAAGAACCTACAAATTAAGTAGCAATCCAAGGAGAAAACATAAAAAATAGTAAACATGGCATATTCTTTTTATCTGTAAGTTGTACTTGCCTTAGATCAAGGTTTCCATCGAGCTTGAGGTCTTCTACCCATCCTCCTATCTTGGTTCAGCAACTACAAGCTAGACCACAAGGTCAGCTCCTAATGTCCATCTCCTAAAAATCTAAGGAAGAAGAAATAAGGTGGAGAGAAAAGTAAGAAGATAACGAAAGGAAAAATAAGAAAGAATGGAGAGAGAGAAAGAGAGGTGGGCTTCGGTTTATGGGGGTGGCCATTAAATGATTTCCACTTCAGCATCCAACCCTACTGCCCCCACTCCCAACCCTCTCCCCCACCGCTACCACCACCAATGCTGATCATAAGAAGTAAAACAAATGACCAATGGGTATAGAATGGGTTGATTGGCTCACCTGAGCAGGAGCGGTATATTGTTGGCATACCATCGTATATCGATAGTATATTGCTGGCTCAGAAAATCTTCCAGATTTTGGACACGATATTCTATAAACGGATCCTAGAACGGGTTTATAATATTGTTAAGGGTCCCTATGGATCTAGGATAGTCTGCTGATAGAGTTATCTTGTCGAGAAATCGAAAATCCAAAAATATAAAATCTAAGTTAGATTGTACAAGTATAATTTATTATATTTTAGACTCGTTGGTTACCCTACGAACAATCCAGCAGTACGGTTCTCGAGACACACTTACAGAACCAAACCAAAATAAATAGAAGTAAAAATAATATGTTGGTCTTATATCAGATTCAAGGTGTGTAATGGGCCGGGCCGGGCTGGCACGAGGCCCGGGTTGACCGGGTTTGATCGGGTTCGGGTTTGTCAGGGACGGTTCATGGTCGGGCCTGACCGACCCGATTTAGATTTTTTTATATTCTTTTATATATTTTTATATATAAGTTATATTATATAACTAATAAGTTAGTAAATTCAAGTTAAAATTTATAGATTTTTTTGTTACTAAGTTATTTTTGTATAATTTCAAATTTATAAGTTTTTTGTTAGTAAGTTTTTTTTGTACAATTTATGTAAAAATTTATATAAACATTAAGTAAGAAAATTTTATTTGATTTTTTTATATCGATATTTATATAACTTTAAGTATAAATTAAAATCTAAATATTTATAAGTTAAAAAAAAATTTGAAATTTTTTGAATAACTTATAAAAAAATATAAATATTTTTTTAATTTTCTTTATATAGATAATATTCTTTAATATTTTCTTAATATATATATATATATATATATATATATATATTGAAATTTAAATATAAATTTATAACTTGAAATTTAAATAGATATTTATATAACTTTAATTTTTTTATATTGTTATTTATATAGATATAAAGAAGTTAAATGTAAACAAATAACAACATTAAGTAAGAAAAAACTAAATTTCTTTTATTAATGGCAATAAAATTATAAATGTATTATAACATTAAGTAAAAAATGGGAACTTGTAAATGTTATTTTATTTGTAGAAAGCTTGCGAAAAAATTTAAAGTCTTTTAAAAATTTCCCGTCGTATGTCTGTCTGAAAGACTCTTTTGTTGAAGTTTATTGCTCAGCTCCTCCTTCAGTAGCGTCATCAATAGTGAGAGATTAAAAGTCCACCTCTGTGATATCGGCAATTTCATCTCTTGACTCTTGAGGGTTTTTTTCTCCAGCACTGATCTAATCTTGAAAGCAGACGCAAGCTTCTAAAATATCTGGCAGCAACCGACTCCTCTTCTTGCTTAGCATCCTTGAACCTGCACTAAAATAAGATTCCAATGCTACCGTGGACACCGAGACCATTAGAATATCATGTGCAATAGCAAAAATATAGGATACATTTTTTCGTGTCTCTTCCACCATTATAAAATTGAAAAACAAGATGAAGAGTCATCTTCATCGTCTTTATAAGAATTTAGATATAAGGACAATTCTTTGGGTTGGAAAGATTATTTTTCTTTCTTTCTTTGTATTACACTTTTAGTATATGATAATTTAGACATAAAACTAGAGCTACTACCTTGAACGGTTGTAACGGGTTGGGTGAATACAACTCTTTCTTCATATAAAATAATTAAACTATCTAAAACATCCTTAATTTCTACTTTCAAGCTACCTACGCCAACTCTCATATTTTTTTTTAAATTTGTCTAATAAAATATATACACCATCTAATTTAATCTTGGGATCAAAAATTGAAGCCAAACAATATAGAAGAGGTATATTACCCCAATATTTTTTAAATTTAGCTTTCATTTGGAAATAACATAATCAAAACCAGGGACATTTCCATATTTACAAAATAAATGAGACTTGTTAAGAATTTCTGTAAAGCTAAAGTAGAAGTTGGATAATAAACTCCAGATAGAATACATGTAGCATTATAAAATAATTCTAAAAATTCAAAAATAGAAGTAGCAATTAACCAATCATTCTTAGTTACTTGATAATTAAAACTATGATTAACATTACAATAATGTGAAATAACATCTTTAAACTTCATGGAAGATTTCAACATTAAATAAGTAAAATTCCAACTGTGTGATTGCATCCTTAACAAATCATCCAAAAGTAACACCATATTGTGTACATAAAATTTTAAAAGCTTGTTGTCTACTTACAGAAGTGTTCAAGCTCTGTAAACATAATCTAACATTTTCTAAATTTAGTTGATAGAATTCAAGACATTTTTGTACAATCAAATTAATAATATGACAAATACATCTAACATGAAAAAGTCTACCTTCTAACATAGGCAAAAATTATGTTTTTAAAATATTAATAGAAGAAGTGTTATTACTAGCACTATCTAAAGAAATCAAAAATACTTTATTGTGAATATTATATTCACTCACAAATTATATTATAGCGCCACCGATTACAGCGTCGGTATGTGAAATTCTAAAGAGCTTAGACAAATGATGCATTTTTGGAACATTCATCTTGAATCTATATAATATGTCATGATACAAATATAAACATAATTTTGCTTAGTAGTCCATATAACAAAAGTTAGAGCTAATTTACTAACATGCATAAAACTTTCTTTCAAAGCAACCTTATCATTTTGAAAAAAATTCCAAAGCCTCTGCTCTAGTAGTAGATCTATAAACTTTACTAAAACAAGGATTAAGGGTATTACTTGCATAATCATAATAGAAATCACTATCACCAAATGTACAGCGTTGTTCATCAAAAATAATATATTTTACTAACTCAGTCTTGTTACGAACATCAATATAAGTAAAGTTACCTATTGAAGATCCTTGACCACCGATACCTAACTGTGTTTGTTTAGCCTACAGTGTGTCTTTGTCGTAGCAACTTTTGTAGTATCTTTTTAAAGCGTCCGTGCCATCATTATTTTTTTATTTGTAAACCAGCTTACATTTCTTACATTCCGCAGCCTTAGATTTTGGACTTTGAACTTTTTGATCTAAAACTGGTGCACCCTCACTATCAGTGACAAATATTTTTGTAAAATAATTCCATAAAAAGGATTTTTTTTTTTCCTATTGTCAATATTTGTAGCCGTAGTCATACGTCTAACTTCAAGAGGTAACATTTGTGTCGGTGGCACATAATCAAGAATATGATTATTTTTAAACATATTATTATAATAATCATAATGTTTAAAAAGTTGGTTAGAATCTTGTCCATCCATATTTTTTAAAATTCAAAAATATTTAGAGCAAAATTAATTACTTCTCTACCAAAAGAGAGAGGGAGAGAGGAAAGAAAAATTCTAAATCCAAAAAAAATAAAAAACTATTCTATAATATTAAAGTTACTTGTAACGTCTACTAGAAGCCTCCAAATTTTTTTTGCAAGAAACTGTATTGAGAGGGTAGAAGTTGGACTCCAGTAATTGCTTTGCTTCTAAACTTTGTAATTGTCTTGCTTCTAAACTTTGTAAGAGAGGGAACAAATTTTCTAAGAGGAAAGAAATTTTGTTGTATTTATTTTTCATAAATTATAGCCTATTTATAGTAATTTTTTTGGACCAAATAACCCCAAATACCCTAAAAAAAAGTTGTTATAATAGATATTTTGGTCATTTTTAGCAAAATGACCAAAATATCCCTTAAACGGTCATAAATCTACAATTAAGATGAGGAAATACCCCTAACGCCTATATGCAAAAATAAAAATAAATTCGGTCAAACCGGCCTTGAACCTGGCCGGGCCAGGCCGGGCTGACCGGGCCAACCGAATAAAACCCGGACCGAACGGCGTAGGGAGCGAGTCGGGTCGGGCTTGTGGGTCGAATCCTCCGACCCAGCCCAGATCCGTGGGGAGGGTGGGCCGGTTGGGGCTGGTCCGTAGACGGGGTCCAGGCCGGCCCACACCGACATTGACCAGGCCAGGCCCGGGCCAATTTTTGGGCCGCCAGGCCCATTACACACCATAATATCAAATACATGTGCATGCAGAACAAGGTACAAGATATACCATCAGTTCAAGATATAAAATAAGACATAAAAATAGCAAATACATATCAAGAAAGTCGACAATATATCATTCATAAACTAGAGAATCATCGAGCCCATGTTTGACAATCTTTATTGCGTTATATTTTATCAAGTTAGTCCATATAACCATCAAAATTTTCTTTCCACTATATCGCATTGTTCAACCGATTATTAGCGTCTAAGTTATACACAAGATTAATTTCTTATTGTCATTTGCGTATCATCAAACCAACTAGATTTTCATCTCTAACATCAAATTCGATTCATCAATTCTTCCGAATCATTATATATCGTCCAATCTGAATTCTCTTGCGCTATCTCTTTCTCGCGCTATAGCTTGATTAAGCTATCTTCCAATTGCACTTGTTCCATTAACATCTAATCATATTTACCTGTATCTGCATTCGAGTTCTGTATATCACTGAGTCTGGATCGTGCACACATTCGAGGCATCCCCTAAGTATATGTATTTTAACCAAGTTTAGCGATAGCGAAGTTGGTTCAAGTTCAGCATATCGCTAAGTCTGGATAGTACACATATTTAAGGATCTCCCAAAATACATGTATTTGAATTAGCTTAGCGATAGCGAAGTTGGTCAAGCTATGGTGAAGGCACCACAACTTCCATAAAATTTTCAATCCTCGACATAAAATTCATTTGTTTGATTCAGTCCTCACGTATCACATAACCTCTTCTTATTTTCTTATTCTTCATCAACCAAGTCATTCGTTTCAAATCCTTATCCGATATCATCCCAATTTTTACACAATTTCTACAGAACCGTTCGAATAATTCTTGCACGAGACACATGATATCATCTTACTAGGCTACACATGTTCTAAGGCTTTGCAATGATCTCTTACACAACTTTTCATTATTGACCGGCTTGTTGCTATCATGAAATCTATGATCCAAAGAACATTCCTTAAAGTTTCCCATACACCACTCAGATTCAAGCCACACAAAAATCTTTGAAACCATGTTCGCATCGCTAAACATCCAATCGATGCGATCCTTCAAATCCAAGCACGATCCTCAATTTTGTATCAACGGTATCATCTTTCCCAAAATCAGCTTTATTGATAGATATCTCTCAAATTCGTGATTTGAATCCAACTTATCTCATCCGAACGACAACTAATCTCGCACACAAATTTTCTAGTACCAAACAAGTCCAATATGTAACACCCATTACTCAGACTATAAGATCTTCTCTATAGATTTTATACTCAAGCAAAATACCCACATTCAACTAGCTAGACTTATTGTATGGAATATCTCAAGAAACATTGAGAGAGAACGTCTAACGTATTACCCACGAATAAAGTTTCAAGAAGAGAGAATCGATACGAGATCAAGGACGTAAATCCAAGCTCTGATATTAATATGTCATGCCCCGGCCCTGCAACACTGTTCATCCTCTAATGGACGTGATGCCGTGCGAGCCTAAGTTGTGCCCGCACAATGCCAGGTATAGAACGGGAGGTGAGATATCTAGTTCGCAAGGTCGATATAGCGGAAGCATAGAACGAATACAAGTATGATACAAAAATTAGCTCTTTATTGATTCTGAATAAGTATTATAAGCAGTGGTAGACCGAGTTTACAAGTCGCTCAAGCTCTCCCTCTCTCTCTCTCAAAATAATAAAGGTGTGCCAAGTGTCTTATAACAAGGAATGATACATAGGCGATGTTCCAATATTATGTCATGTATATGTGCTTCTGCTCTGGATGCAACGCTCCAAGGCTCCAGAGCGAACTCCGTGCCTTAGCGCCATGAAGGAATTTTTGCACCGAACGTGTACTCCCGCACCTAGTAAGCAATCTGGTGCATTATTAGTACATGAATTCACTGGTGTGGAGGCTTCTCGCCCGCTCAACAAATCTAACACGTTCAATAAGTTATGTGCTCTATATCATTGTTGTCTTTCTAGTCTTTCCTTAGAATTAGTTTCATGGCAAAGATATAAAGCCTAACTCGTGTGGCAGTGTGTCATGTGATATAAGAGTAACACGGTGATATTTACCAACTTACCATTCGTTCTTCTCTATCCAAGGTAAACCAAGTTAAATAAAGAACGAATATATATATATATATATATATATATATATATAATAAAGGAATCACATAAGTAAACACAAGTGTCACGAGCATGTTTCTGACTCAGGTCTGATACTCCTTTGTTCAAATATGGTCAAATATCTTATACTCATATTCGTTCAGGTGTTCCAGATTACTAGGTTCGATGTAATGACTCGCACGTGGATTGCCGCTAAGCGAAGATGACTTAATATATATGAACAGTTGTCGCTGGCATAGGATAATGGACCATGATATAGTCTTGAGCAATAATGGTATACAACTCAAATAATATGAGACATTACATGTCATCTTGTCTGAACATAAGACTACCAGTCTTAGAGCGAGAATGGCACAAGGAACATGAAGCGTTACACGCCATCCTGCCTGTACATGAAAATGACTACATGAAGTTTCATCCGGATCGGATCAGCCCCAGTGCCCGGACGATTGTCTACGAAACGAGATTAAAAAATCCCCCTTGTGCACAAAGTTGTCCATGACTATGCAAGCTTTGGGTCCACAGATTCATGACACAATATGTTAATTCTTGATTCTTGTCTTGAACGAGTATTTTCCCATGAGCTGTGATTCTTGCTTTACTTGACATGATGTAATCTCCTAGTTCAGGAACTACCTTGGCGATCTAACGGTCCTGAATACTTTCAAGTTTAAACTTGCACGAAATAACTGTTCAATAGTCTTCCGGCTAACTAGATGAATGCAAGACATGGATAGTGTTACTTAGTTGTGGTATAAATCTTACGTGACGAGCATTGGAACAAGACGAGCGAGTACTAGTTAGCAAGTAAAGTAGGCAAACATTATATTTTTATAAAACATAAGCAAAAGGAATCGTGCGGTATAGTCTACTTTAGAATATAAGCCTTTACGCTAACACGGGTCTAAGGGATAGTGCTAGGAACCAACATTTATACAAGTTTTATTTCCAAATTCTAAGTAAGTAATATAAGATTTGATTATTCCCTTAGCTAGGTGCGTTTACTTCTTTTATTAGCATGCAATGGATATCGCCTAGTGCTCTAGCATGTATATTCCAAATTCTTAGGTGTGCTGGCCAAGCAAAGACAGGTTCATCATAGCCACCCACCTGAACAAGGGCTTGTCTCGGCATAGCGAGACTTTTAGTGAACCACTAAAAACTCTAAGTCCAAGTGCTGATATGCCGTTTGGGTCATCTTGCAGAACTGAGAGAAGTGGGCTGTTACATAATACACCACTCAAAAGAAGTTTTATCCTCGAAACTTACTAAGATAGAAATTATCCAAGAACAACACTTTTATTCCAAACTAGAACATATCACGTTTATCTCAAATCCTCGAGTACACTTATCGTTCCTTTATCCATTCCAAGTCTGACTATATCCTTGTAGTCTATCAAATCATTTCCTTAATATCTACTGTGCCTAGCGCAGAACTGCACTACTCAAATACATCAAGGTATGTTATAACTTGCGCATACAAGGGACAACTAGAACTAGGTTGAACCACCCGACGTTCTATCACTTAACTTCTGAGTCATGAACACATCCCAACAAATTACTTGGTATCTCCGGACTAAATCCAGTGTTACGCCTAACCAACATCCCAAAAATTCATAGAACTTTAACTAAAATATCTACCAATTCTTTGCATGTGACATTTCTTAAATCTAGATCCAAATCGTATTTGATATGCAATCCTCTATCCCGAGCCATCACTCAATCACGCTAGAAATCTTGTACTATATTTCAAGTTTATAACTTGACACCTACACACTTTATCTTTCGAAAACTTATTCATCGAACAAGACCTAGCAAATCCCTTAAGTTAGCCTTCTTTTATAATACAGGTAGCCCCCTCATTTTGCCTATGAATCCCACCGCTGCAAGCGTAGGTTATTCCATAAAATAAAGGTACTTGCCCAAAGTGGGGCACGCCAAAGCAACCCGGGCTCATACCTCATGTATATAACAATCATACTCTTCGACATACGATATACTTTTCGATGATATCTTTTGCATCCTAACCAAGTCAAAATTTACGTTTGTTCAATCTTCAAGAACGATTTTCAACTTACTTCCATTCTAACATATATCGACTTTATATCCAATTCGTTTATCAATACTTAATTTCTGTTTTCAATCAACCTTGCTATGACATGATTCATCATCAAGTATCTCTCGCCTTATGAAATCACCATTATGCCACGAGCGGAGTCGATCAAAATCTAAGTCAATTCCAATTCGATTTTAAATCCTTAGTATTGTACTACCATCGAGAACATCTTCCAAGCAAACAATTTTTATTCATATTCAATGTGTCATCCAAGTTTTTCTATGATTTATCTCTTACGTTCAACAATAACACAAATCCGACAAGTTCTCGATATTAACTTATAATTTTGCTTGCACGATCCATTCAATTTCAAATAATTCCATCGATAAATACCCAATTTCCATCATTTATTTTAATCATGCCGAACACTAAATCTTCTAAGACACATATCTCAAAACTATATCCTAATTCTAACAATTGCTACCCCAGCACTGAAGTCTTAACCAGGCAAATTCTAAGGTTGAGCACACCAACTCAAATCTCGTCAACGGGTCATCTGCCTAACCACTAGGTCAGCTCACCAGGTCATAGTTACAATATAGACCACCTCCCATAATGTGCAAATCCAGAGTACTACGCTCACCCAAAACTAAGGTCAAATAATTATTCGTTCATACGGGATATTCTACCCAAGCTTGTATTATTTAGATTTTTAACAGCAAGCATAGATCATCCTACCGAAACAAAATATCACAAGCCAAGGATACGAGTCCGTTCAATAAAGCCATCCTAAGGTAAAATCTATTGCAACACAATCCTCGATGCATCCTATGATATTGTATGTCCAACCTATCAATTTGCATAGTCTATCTCCTCAGAAGTATTCGCTAAAGTCTACTTATCTATCTATCCAAGTCAAGTTCACCAAGTCACAATTCCAATCTCTAAACCATAATTCTCATAACGTATTCTCTAAATCGTTCGACATAATTCACGTATTCGTTCACAAAACCATCAAGCACTACTTGCATCAGATTTTAGACTAACTTATCCTCGACTTTGATACATTCTCTAATATATACTAGAGCAATCCTCAAAACTCACCGAGCTATCCCTTATTATGCGTTCACTTAATCTGAGTCACAATATATCAAATCTCTTCCTAAATATCAATCCTGTTGCATCGATCTAAGATCTATCTTCAAGTTTGCGTTGATCGTAAATATATCATTCATCAACTAGAGAATCCTCGAGCCCATGTCTACCAATCTTTATTGCGTTCTATTTTATCAAGTCCGTCTATATAACCATCGAAAATTCTTTTGCACTATATCGCATCATTCAACCGATTATTAACGTCTAAGTTATGCACAAGATCAATTCCTTATCGTTATTTGTGTATCATCAAACTAACTTGATTCCTATTTCTAACATCAAATTTGATTCATTAATTCTTCTGAATTATTGTATATCGTCCAATCTAAATTCTCTTGCGCTAACTCTTTCTCGTGTTATCGCTTGATTAAGTTAACTTCCAATTATACTAGCTTCATTCACATCTAATCATATTTACTTATAACTGCATTTGAGTTCCGTAAATCGCTGAGTATCGATCGTGCACACATTCAAGGCATCTCCCAAGTATATACATTTCAACCAAGCTTAGCGATAGCGAAGTTGGTTCGAGTTTAGCATATCGCTGAGTCTGGATTGTACACATATTTAAGGCGCCCTTTAAATACATGTATTTCAATTAGCTTATTGATAGCGAAGTCGGTCAAGCTATGGTGAAGGCACCACAAATTCCGTAAAACTTTTAATCCTCAACACAAAGTTCATCTGTTTGATTTAGTCCTCACGTATCATATAATCTTTTCCGATTTTCTTCTTCTTCCTCGACCAAGTCATTCGTTTCAAATCCTTATCCGATATCATCCCAACTTCTATGCAATTTCTACGGAACCATTTTAGTAATTCTTGTACGAGACACATGATATTAATCTTACTAGGCTACACATATTCTAAGATTTTGCACTAATCTTTTGCACAGCTATGCATTGCTGATCGGCTAGTTGCTATCCCAAAATCCATGATCCAAAAGAATGTTCTTTAAAAAATTTCCATACACCACTCAGGTTTAAGACACACAAAAATCTTTGAAACCATGTTCGCATTATTAAACATCCAACCGATGTGATCCTTAAAATCCAAGCAAGATCATCAATTTTGTATCAATAGCATCATCTTTCCCAAAATCAGCTTCTTTGATAGATATCTCTCAACTTCGTGAATCGAATCCAACTTATCTCACCAGAACGATATTCTAATCTCGCACACAAATATGCTAGTACCAAACAAGTCTAATAGGTAACACCCATTGCTCAGCCCACAAGGTCTTCTGTATAGCTGTCCTGCTCAAGAAAAATTCCCACATGAGATCCATTTAACTAGCTAGACTTATTCTATGGAACATCGCGAGGAATATTGAAAGAGAGTGTTTAACGTATTACCCACGAACGAAGTTTCAAGAAAAAAGAATTTATACAAGACCAATGATGTAAAGCCGAACTCTAATACCAATATGTCACGCCCCGACCCCGCAGGGCCGTTCGTCCTCACATGGGCGTGATGTCGCGCAAGCCTAAGTTGCGTCTGTGCAAGGCCAGGCATAGAACGGGAGGTGAGATAACTAGTTCGCAAGGTCGATATAGCGGAAGAATAGAACGAACACAAGTATGATACAAAAACTAACTCTTTATTGATTCTGAATAAGTATTACAAGCGGCGCTAGGCCGAGATTACAAGTCGCTCAAGATCTCTCTCTCAAAACAATAAAGGCTTGCCAAGTGGCTTACAATAAGGAATGATACATAGGCGATATTCCAACATTATGTCCTGTATACGTGCTTATGTTCCGGACGCAATGCTCCAAGGCTCCAGAGCAAACTTTGTGCCTTAGCGTGCATGAAGGGGTTTTCGCACTGAACGAGTACTCCGCACCCTGCAAGAAATTTGATGGGTTAGCAGTACATAAATGCACTAGTGGGGAGGCTTCTCGCCCGCTCAACAAATTTAATACGTTCAATTAGTTATGTGCACTATATCATTATTGTCTTTCTAGTCTTTCCTTAGAATCAGTTTTATGGCAAAGATATAAAGCCTAACTCGTGTGGCAATGCATCGTGTGATATAAGAGTAATATAGCGATACTTACCGACTTACCAATAGTCCTTCCCTATCCAAGGTAAACCAAGTTAAACCGAGAACGAATATATATAAGAAGTCAAGGAATCGCATAAGAAAACACAAGTGTCACTAGCGTATTTCTGACTCAGGTGTAATACTCCGTTGTTCAAATATGTTCAAATATCTTATACTCATATTCGTTCAGGTATTCTAGATTACTAGGTTTAATGTAATGGCTCATACGCAGATTGTCGCTAAGCGAGGATGACTTAATCTTTATGAACAGTTGTCGCTGGCATAGATATAATGGACCTTGATGTAGACTTGAGCAAGAATGGTATGCAACTCAAAGAATATGAGACGTTATATGTCATCCTACCCGAATATGAGACTACTAGTCTTAGACCTAGAATGGCGCGAGGAACATGAAGCGCTATACGCCATCCTTCCAGCACATGAAAAAGATTGTATAAAGTTTCGTCCGGATCGGATCGGCCCCAGTGCTTCGTCGACCGTCCGCGGAACGAGATTCAAAAATCTTCCTTGTGCACCAAGTTGTCCTCGACTATGCAAGCTTGGGTCTACAGATTCACGACACAAAATATTAATTCTTGATTCTTGTCCTGAATGAGTATTGCCCCATTAGCTGTGATTCTTATTTTACTTGACATGATGCAATCCCCTAGTTCGGGATCTACCTGGCGACCTAACGGTCCCAATACTTCCAGGTTCAAGCTTGCATGGAATGACTATTCAATAGTCTTTCAGATTACTAGATGAATGCAAGACATGGATAGTGTTACTTGGTTGTGGCATGAATCTTACGTGGAGAGCATTGGAACGAGACGAGCGAGTACTGGTTAGCATGTAAAGAAGGCAAGCATTGTATTTGTATAAAACATAAGCATAAGAAATTGTGTTGTATAGTCTAATTTAAAACATAAGCCTTTACGCTAGCACGGGTCTAAGGGATAGTGCGAGAAACCAACATTTATACAAGTTTCAATTTCAAATTCTAAGCAAGCAGCATAAGGTGGGATTATTCTCTTAGCTAGGTGCGTTCACTTCTTTTATTAGTATGCAAGGGTTATCGCATAGAGATCTAGCATGTATATTCTAATTTCTTAGGTGTGCAGGCCAAGCAAAAATAGGTTCATCGTAGCCACCCACCTGAATGAGGGCTTGCTCGACCAAGCGAGACTCCAAGTAAACCGCTGAAAACTCCAAGTCCAAGTGCTGATATGTCGTTTGAGTAATCTTGCAGAACTGAGCTAAGTGGGCTGTTACATCTAGCATACAAGTCCAACATAATAACCCCACTGCACTATATTTGTTTTGTGTTAAGAGAGGCCCATGGTACATACTAGTTCTATTTTAGATACAAGATAAAAAAATTTGGGCCCTCCTGATTCGTGGGCCCTGAACGGTCGTCCTGGCTGCATTGGGCCTGAGTCGACCCATGCCAAAGAACACAACTCACTTGAATGAAGGATCAAACAATGCTCTTGGATCCACTCAAAACCAACAGCGAAAGTAGTGGGGTATGATATTTTGCATGCAAAAAATTCAATCAAATTCACATTATACATACTAGTCATGTTCACGTACAATGCATATACCCAAATTTTTTTTCTTTCTAATATTATTAAAAAATTAGTCAAAAAGAATTTTAGAATCATAATGTTATTAAGATTTTAAAATCACAACCACAGTAATTTCAGATGAAACACGATTATAAAATACACGTGATTTTAGTTATTCTCAAATCACATTTATCTTGTATTTTATAAATCCTCACTTAAAATAAAATAAAAATCACGAAATTTTAATGTATCTAAACAAGTAATCAAGAATATAATACATGATATTAATTATTTTCTATTTTTGATAATATAGTTATTTAGAATAATATTCTTCAATTAATTATAATATATATCGGATTTAACATAAAGATAGACACCACCCTTGAGCTATATATAGAGTAAGTCGCAATCGACAACCCTTTTTTATCCAACTTGATCTTTTAATTGAAATTTGTTTGGATCATAAAAAGTCAAAATAAATTTTGTATATTTCGGCTAAGTATAAAACCATAATATTTTTGGATCAGGTTCAGATTTTTCTTATTAATAACTACAAAAAAATTTATTTCTTATTTGTAAACAGTTTACTCAATCCACTTTTTTTAATCAATAATCTGATTTGTCTTAAAAATCCGAAATATATAATCTGGTTTGAGTACAATAAAAGTATGAATACGAAAGTATTTTTGGATAAAGTTTAGATTTTTGTAATTGCAATTAAAAAATTCTTACATTCAAAAAAAAAAGTTTGTATGTTAATAATGAACCCAAAAAAAAAACTTCAGATTGTGATTAGTATACAATATGAAACGCAATTTTTATATTGGTAGTGGTGGTGGCAAGATCCGGGACGGAGAGTCATGGCCTACTGTTGAAGGGGATGATATGTTAGAAGGTGGTGGAAAAATGGTCATGGAAAGAAATAATAATAATAATAAAAATAGTTGGTTTCAAGAATTCTACCATTTTAGGGTATGATTTATATGGATGTCAAATGAACTTAAACGAATTCTATGATCATGTTAATTATTAAATCCCAATAATCTAATAGTGAATTTGGTTATCATATTTCAAAATCATAAACCATTGACACTATATTTCATCACAACATGTGATTTGCAAATAACGATTGACTAACCCCTTATTGTTTTATGTATTTCTATTTTCTAGATAGGTTGGTGAGGTATTTGTGATGTCACATGCTTTATAGATCTATAAATGAAAGTCCAACAGCCTAATGAGAATTATTCATTTTAGCCATACTATAATGCCCACTTTCAACACGGTATCCATTATAGCCACAATGTGGTGTCCACTTTCATCAAGTTTTATATGATCGGGTTTGACCTGGGCTAGGCCTGGGTCGGGCAGGACCATCCCGTTGAAGAATTCCAAGCAAGATCCGGTCGGGCTTAGCCTACAGCACCCAAACCCATCACGGCCCACAACCCAGGGAAAATGGGTTCGAGCTAAACTAAACTAGGTCTGAGTCAGATATAGGTCAGGTCCGGGTTGGCCCAATTTGTTAAAATAAAAAATAATAAATAATAAATAAAAGAATGGATCGACTTTGGGCTTTACAAAAATAAAAAAGAATGACGAGCTTTGGACTTTAACAAAAAGTGATAAAAATAAAGAAAGTTAATAAATTTTATATATTTGAGAAATTAAAAATAATATTTTTATTTTTCAAATTTGAAAGAGTAAAAACATAGATTTTTATTTGATCTTCGGACATCATCCAAAAAATTTTGAATCTTTGTTATGGCTTTGATTTCTTCATCCTTCAACTCTTGTTTCCCCTCTATAATAAGAACTTGAAAGCCCAGTTCATTATGTCGACACTTTCATCTCTTAAGTGTTGAGTCTGTTTTCTTGTACGAATTCAATTTTGAACGCTAACGCAAACTTCCAAAATCTGATAGCATACTAGTTCTTTTCTTAGTATTCTTAAACCTAAATTGAAATAATATTTTGATGCTACCGCGGACACGCATTAATATATTACGTGCCAAACAAGAAAGTATATGATAAGCTTTTTTGTACCTTTTTTACTAGTTTAGAATTGAAGAATATGATCTTGAATTATCATTATCTTTTATCATAGGAGTTTAAATACAAGGACAATTCCTGAGTTAGGACAGAAGATTGTTTTTGTTTTTTCCTTTGTAGTATACTCTTAGCATGAGATAACTTAAACATAAAGCCATAACTACTACTACCTTGAATGGTTGAACTTGGTCAGTTCAATATATATATATATATATATATATATATATATATATATATATATATATATATATATAAAATTGATCTCAACTGACTCTTATGGTCAGTAAGAAGAGGTATAACCTCCCTGGTTAGACGGACGATCTCGAGATCAAACCAATAGGGAGATGTGGGACAGTGGGCCTAAATGGCATGCAACGCAGCGTGCACAAAGTCCCGTGCGTATCGTCGGACATACAAATATTTTTTAGTACCTCTACTTTAATATTGCCATAAAAGTCATCTAACAACATTAGTACACCATCTAATTTTATTTTATGATCTAAAACCGCAGTCATACAATAAATAAGAAGTATTTCACGCTCATATTTTAGAAATTTTATTTCTATTTTAGAAATAACATAATAAAAAATATAAATATTTCTAAATTGCTTAAATAAATGAGAAATATTAACGATCTTTGTTAAGACTAAAAGAGAAGTTGGATAATAAACTCCAAATAAAATATATATAACATTGTAAAATAATTCTAAAAATTTAAAAATTGAATCAACAACTAATCAATCATTTTCAGCTTTTTTTTTAATCAACACTTGGATTTACATTAATATAGTGTGTAATAACATCTTTATACTTAACAGATCATTTTAACATCAAATAGATAGAATTTTATCTATGTGGTACATCATTAACAAATCTCTCAAAATCTCAAACCATATTGTGCACATAATATTTTAAACTCATGTTCCCTACTTGGTGAAGTATTTAAACTAGTTAGACATTCTCTAATAATTTCTAAATTCGTTTGAAAAAATTAAAAACATTCTTGTACAATTAAATTAACAATATGACAAGCAGATATTACGTAAAAATTGTCCTTCTAATATAGGAGGAAATTGAGATCTCAAAACATTTATACAAAAAAATATTATTACTAGCCTAATCAAAATAAATTGAAAAAAATAATATAAATACTATATTCGCATAAAAGTTGTAACATGGCTATTTCGATTGCAGATCCAGAATGCGAAAATTTTAGTGGTTTCAGACAAAAAATTTATTTTTGTAAAATCTACCTCGCATCTAAATAATGTGTCGTGATACAACAAAAGAATAATTTTGTTTACTAGTCCATATATCCGAAGTTAAAAAAATTAATAATATTTTCAAAACTTTTTCTAATTCGTTCTTCTTCTTTTAAATTTTAACAGCCTTAGAGAATCATGTGTTTTAAGATTGAAGTAGGAAGAAGATTTATACTCTCCTACGATACAAGGCGAGGCTGAAAATCAAGGGTTATAGTCAATAAAAGGACGTGGATTTATGTGAGATTTTCTTAGTCGATCGTTAAGTCATCATCAATTCATATGGTGTTATGTTTGGCAGCATATTTTCTTTGCAAATCAAGCAAATGGATGTTAAGGCGACGTTCCTTCATGGTGATTATGGGTTGAATCAGGCTCCACAATAGTGGTAACCAAAGTTCGAGTTGTTCATAGAGGAGCATGTTTGTCTTAGGATGATATTGGATCACTGTGTATTCCTGAAGTACTTTGTTGAGAATTATTTCATTATTTTGTTGATCTATGTGGAGGATATGCTGCTGGTGGGATAAAATGCTATTAGGATAGTGGAGTTCATGCGCCAACTGAAAGTAGTCTTCTCATTGAAGGATTTTAGCACAATGAGGTCGATTCTTGGGATTCAGATCAGTATAGAGAGAAAGGGTCCAAGATGTTATGGTTGTCGCAGGAGAAGTATATCATGAAGGTATATAGAGATGATGCCTTATGCTTCAGTAGTGGGGAGTTTTATGTATGCCATGGTATGTATAAGGCTAGATTTTGCACATCCGGTCAGACCAATTAGCAGGTATCTTTCAAATCAAGCATGGATACATTGGAACATGGTAAAATGGTATCTATGGTATCTTTAGAGTACATTTAGATGGAGTATTTATTTTGGAAGTTGTCACCCTCACTTTTCCAAATAGGGATAATTTAGTAATTTGGCCTAGTTATTTTATTTTTATAGATCATAATATTAATTAAAGTCTTATAAATAAGTATTTTTGATTTGTATTATTTATTATAATTAGAGCTAGCCTATTAGTTAGACTTGACACATGTGAACCCAATTAGACTTGTCATGACAACTTGTGAGCCAACATGGACTAGGCCCATTGAAACTCATTCCCTTTAGCTAATTAGCAGGATTAGAGTTAATTTGTATTAGTTAGAAGCCTTCCTAAATTATTCCTCCCTAATTAGAACCTACATGACACTAGTGGAGGGCTAATTAGACATTTGTTAGTAGCTTGGAGAGGGAGAAAGGGGTCGGCACATTAGAGGGGCTATTCTCTCTCTCCACTTCATTTTTTACTCTCATTTCTAGATCCCCAATTCATAGATCCCCAATTCGTTCATCCCTCTATCAAACTCTCTCAATTCATTCACATTTTTCTCTCATTTTATCCCTCAAGGAGTTTTGGAGCTTGGAGAAGCAAGAAGAAAAAAGAGAAGTAGCTTTGATGGAGAGACCGTGTCCGAATCGTGTCATAGAGCTCTTTCATAAGGAATCCATCTCCCAATAGATAAAATTCTAAATTCATCTTCTCCCTAGCTTCTAAATCATGCATTTGACCATTAGGAACCACCCTATGGCATAGGGCTACCTATAGGAACAAGTTTTATGCCAATTGGCTGTGTATAGAGAATTCTACATAGGTTTTTGTATGTATTTTGAAGAAATTACGAGATTGACACATCAAGTGTGTGTCATGAGACTAATTTAGTTATATTAGACTTAGATCGGGGTTAGAACACTAGTTACGTGTCCATAATTGGACACAAGTAGGTCGTATCACGATACGATACGATACGATACCGTGTGATACAGAGCCCATTTTGGGTGTTTTGCATGACTTCTCTTCATTTCTCATTCTAGCAAGTTATAATTATTATATAATGTGTAATTGGTTAGTAGGAATGCTTACTAAGGAAGAATTAGGATTTTGGTTCTCATTAGAGTGTGTATCCTGACTCCCAAATTGTAGACTACACAGGTGTTTGTTTAAATGCTATATATATATATATATGAGTATGTTAATAAGTGTTTGTATAAATATTATAGTGGAACTACATCCATAATTATATTGTCATTGTGTATTACATATGTGAACAAGGTGGGATTTACTGACTGTGCAGTGTGCACAAGTCAGTAAAGTGTGTTGGATTTATATTTGTGCATCATATCAGTGTGTACACTATACAGGTGACTAAGTGTGAATGTGTCTCTGTAGTTCAATATTGAGAGTGATGATGGTCGGGTATTAGCACAGCAGTAAGGGAAAAATCACAAGTGTTTAAGTGTATGGCAGGATGCTGTGTTTGATGTGTTCAGTTAGTGTGTAGTGTGTTTAATTGTGTGTGTGTGTGTGTGTGTGTGTGTGTGTGTGTGTGTGAGTACGTGTGTGTCTCATACTACATATTAGTGTAGCAGTGTTGACAAGAATGTATAAGGGGATAAACACTGTGACTGTTAGTAGGTCTGGGTAGGGTGTGATCAACTTGTGTGCAGTGAAGTGACTCGAGCATGTAGTAGTAATAATTGAATAAGGGGACACAGTAGCAGCAACAAGGTGACAAATTCCAGTATCGTAGCAACCCAGATATTGTGAGCAAGTGCAAACCTTGTTGTGGGTTTGGGACTATGTGGAGAGCAGTAGCAATTGCAGGTAGAGTTCACTGCAATTGCAGTGAAGAGCTTAGTTGGGTAGCAGTTCAGGTATTGTGTTAAAGTAGGGGATCATACCAGGTAAGAGTAGAACAATAGCTTAGAGTGTAGGGATGTTAGTGGGGTTTATGACTGAAAGAGGCTCGGGTTAAGACATGTAGTGCAGGCTTTGTAATGCAGTGTAAGTGTGCACAGGCACTGTACATGTATGCAAGGAATGTGTATTACTCAGGTGTGAGCCATGTATTAATTGGGGTTTTTAGTTTAGTATCAGATATGAAGAGGGTAGGTATCAGTTAGTATGAAGTGTGAGATTGGTTTAATTAATAGCAAAAGTTAGGATAGGTTCACATAGTAAGTATTTTAGTTAGTATTAGTAAGATTGTTAGTTAGATGCCAGTAAGGCATGTTTAGTGAAATAAGTTGTGTAGAATGTCTGTTAACATCTGGTAATGGGTAGTATCAGTCTTATATCAAATAGTGAATGTGAGTAAGGTTGAGTTGGGTTATTATTAGTTGGTATCATTGTCATTTAGTAATAGTAAGTTATTATATGTTAGTTAATGGTTACTAGTAGTTCTCATTTGTATTGGGGTTAGTTAGCTAGAGATAGATGTCAGTGTAAATTTTATAGAGTTAATTAGTGTATAGTTAATTAGTTAGTAAGTATTATTATGTTATTAGTTAGCATATAATAGGTAACTATATTAGCTAAGTATTAGTAGTATAGACAAAATAGTTTAGTATTAACTAGTAAACATTAGTTTGAACCTAGAATAGACTTAGAAGCATATTAGAGCATCATTTAACTCTTTTTTCTCATTTACACCTATTAACTTAATATTTCCTAAATAGAATTGTGTGACACCAGCTTGGGCATCGAGAGACATCCTTTGCTCAGGACCAGAGGCGAGTACATCTCGCTGTTAGTTTTTATTTCATGATAGTTATATATCACTTATTCTAAAATTGTTTACTTGATCCCGACACAGAGGCTACACGGACTTGTACTAAATGGATCCTGTCATGGGATGTTATCCCCTACCATATTCAGCGGGTACTCTTTCACATATATTTTATCGTGTGTATCGGGTATGATTATCGTGTACTTCGTGTTCACACACTGCTCGTGTTCAGTGTGCTTATATTTGTGTTCATAACGTGTCGTGATTGGATCCATTAGTATTGGTTGGAGACGGGAGAGTAGGAGTTGGTTATGTGATCAAGCCCAAGTATATTCGTGTACATGTCGATTACATATCACACGTGTAATCGAGTTACCGTATTGTATTCATGTTCAACCCAAACCAATTACATAACGAACTTGTACTCTAAGGAACATTAGTTAGTTTATCCATTTTTATTACTTGCAGTTATTCTATATTGCATGTTCTTTCATTCCAGTACTTCACGTATTCACTCTAGTTCATTATTATTTTCTATTGTTAGTTATCTTATATTCTTTTTCTATTATTTGTCATATATGCTCTATCATATATTTGGAACTATTTTTAGAGTTTTGTACTTCGTTTCAATCCTGAATGGATATATTTTTCAGATGATTGGCTTGAGGAGCAGTGTCTCACATACTACGGACCGTTGGACGGCAAGCCATTAGAGGATTAACCCCTAGAGCAGGAGAACCTAGTGCCAGTGACTGAGGAGGCTTAGACTTATATTATTTAGTCATTGTATTAGTCTTATTTTAGACTCATGGCATGTATATTATTGCTCTTGGGAGTTGTTGTGTTTAGACTCATAGTGTGGACTTGGGGATGTTTGTGATTCTTTTTTCATCTTTCTATTTCATATCGTGCTATTTATTCTTCTAGTTTGATATTGTGATTGAGTATTGGATTCATTATCATATACCATATTGTTCCTCCATTTGGAGTTGAGATGATATGACAGGTACCTTATATATTTATATATTGTGTGAGATGTTTAGATAATATTGTTGACCTAGACAGCGTTCTACGTCATTGTTACGACGTAGGCTGGACGTTGTTCACGTACTCGTGCCCTTATTCCGGATGCGGGTCATGACACATTTTTAGTGGTGGCCCATGCAGGTCCAGAGATCGCAAGTAGTGCGATTTCGTAGTGGTGCTCAGACTTAGAGTACTGCTACGAGCCTGTTTTAGTATATAGGATATAGGCTGAGAGTATATTCAATCACAACTAGAAAATATTTCCAAATATCTGTTTTGTTATTCCTATCTATCTGAATGCTTTCTTTACTTTGAATAATTATGTCCTTCTTTGATGATATCGTATCTTACTCAATATTGATTCTTTTGTCTCAATCTATCTTCAGGATGCCGCCGAAGACGCGATCCCAGCGCTCAGGCGTAATGTCAGAGAGGTCGGTCACTTTGTCACCTCCGAGAAGGGCAGAAGCAGACCCTACTCTATCAGCTCCGGCTCAGAGGGCCGCTTCACCGGTCCCGGTAGGCATTTTTGCAGTAGCTTTCGGGGATGCTCCACTTCCAGTCCAGAGGACAGTACCTACATCTTCACAAAGGACGGTGCCTACAGCTTCAAAGGAGCTACCACCACCACCATGAGCAGTTGATCCGGCACAGGTGTTTTCACTCTTTCAGCTAGAGTTGCCTTGGTCCAGCCACATGTAGCCCCACCTCTACAGGCCCCACAGCAGCCAAGGTCGAGGATTATCATTGACTTCAAGAGGATTGGGCTCAAGGACTTTAAGGGCATTGAAGGGATTATTTATGCGGATGACTGGATCAAAGACATAGAGAGAAACCTGCGGCGGGCGCAAATTCCAGAGAGATTACAGGTAGAGGTAGCAGGGAGCATGATGTAAGACATTGCTTTGACATGGTTCATGATTGACTCGAGGATCTCAGTACCTGGAGTTACTTGGAAAGCTTTCAAGGAGCTTTTCAAGGAGAAGTTCTTTCCAGATGTGGCTCTGACTTCTCCAGAGAGCCAGTTTCAGTACCTCGTCTAGGACAACATGACGATGGACGAGTATGCAGCAGAGTACTACAGATTGGATTACTTTGTGGAGGGGCGGAATCCCCAGGGAAAGGCCCGAAAGTTCAGAAAGGGTCTGAACAGGGAGATCAAATCTCATACAAGCGGATATCGCACCACTACATTTGAGAATATCCTGGCGCTGGCACAGCAGGCGGAGGATGATTTGGAGCTTGGCTCTAAGAGGATAAGGGATCCCTCAGGAGCTAGCAGTAGTGCGGGACCAGTAAAGCGGCCTCACTTTTAGTAGCAACATCAGAGAAACTTTTAGCAGCCAAGACAACAGTTTTTCGCACCAACTAGAGCGTCAGTACAGCAGGCACACCAGATTCAGAGGCCAGCTCAGCCGGCCATTCCTTGCTCATTTTACAAGAAGCCGGGACATGGTTGAGATGGTGTGCAGAATGAGATTGGGTTAGTACTTATTCTGTGGATCAGGGGACCCCCAGCTGAGGGATTGTCGACAGGCTCCAGCTCGTCCAGCTCAGAACGGAGCACAGGCACAGAGAGCACCCGTGAGGCCACCTACGGGACAGGAGAGAGGACCACTGTTGCCGACACAGCAGCAGAGGTTCATACAACACCAGCAGCAGCAGAGAGGTATGCAGCAAGGGCTAGCTTTCACCTTGACCGTCGAGGAGGAGGAGCCAGTTGGAGATGTCATTTCAGGTTCAGTCTATCTTGATTCTTTTTCAGCTCACGCTTTATTTGATTCACGTGCTTTACATAGTTTCGTATCTGTATCTTTTGCTTTGAAGCATCATCTTGAGAATGAACTGTTGGCAAGGACTTGCAAGATCACGACCGGGGGTGGCATTATCCTGGTCAGTAATGTTTACCAAGATCAGAGAGTTTCTTTGGGAGGCCGAGAGTTGAGCGTGTGTCTATTCGTAATGTCACTTCTGAGCTACGACTTAGTACTCAAGATGAATTAGTTGAGTATGCACTATGCTAGTATCTATTGTCGTGGAGGCAGATTTTTGTTTCAGACGCCAGGAGAGCTAGAGTTTGAGTTCGTCAAAGGAGCAACGGAGTAGAGCGAGGGAGACTTTTATGGAGCTATGGTGGAAGAGCAGGAGCCACCACATCCGTTGATTGTGGAGCATATGGACGTCTTTTCGGAGGAGTTATCGGGGTTGCCACCAGACAGAGATGTAGAGTTCTCTATAGACTTAGTGCTAGGCACAGAGCCGATATCACAGCACGTCTATAGGGTGAACAACAGCAAACTGATAGAGTTGAAGAAGTAGGTGGATGAGTTGCATGACAAGGGCTTCATCCGCTCCAGTTCATCACCGTGGGGTGCTCTGATATTATTTGTACCGAAGAAGGATGGGTCAGTACGTATGTGTATCGACTACAGGGCTCTCAATAACCTCACTATCAAGAATAAATATCCGTTGCCACAGATTAACGATATGTTTGATCAGTTGAACGGAGCAAAAGTATTCTCGAAGATACACTTGAGGTCGAGGTACCACTAGGTGAAAGTGAAGAAGGAGGACATTTCGAAGACAGCTTTCAGGACTCGTTATGGACAGTTTGAGTTCTTGGTGAGGCCGTTTTGGTTGACCAAAGCCTAGGCGGTATTCATGAACCTGATGAATAAGATATTTTGTCAGTACCTGGATCAATTTGTTGTGATTTTTATTGATGATATATTGATATATTCGAAGACCCCGGAGGAGCATGAGAAGCACCTGAGGATAATTCTGGAGACCCTCATGAAGGAGAAGCTATATGGCAATATTTCAAAGTGTGAGTTCTTCCTTGATAAGATTGAATTCTCCAGGCATGTGATTACAGGAGACGTAATCTCAATAGACCCAAAGAAGATATCAGCAGTTGAGTCGTGGTCTACCTCGAGTTCAGTGACAGAGATCAGGAGCTTTCTTGGATTGGCAGGCTATTATCGAAGATTTGTTCAGGATTTTTCTAACATTGCAAAGTCGATGACTAGACTGACCAGGAAGGACGTGGAGTTCATCTGGACTAAGGTATGTCAGGCCATTTTTAGGTGCTAAAGAAGAGGTTGACTACAGCTCCAGTATTTGCCATCAGGGACAGGAGGATTTTTTATATATAGTGATACTTCGGGTAAGGGTTTGGGATGTGTGTTACAGCAGAACGGAAAGGTGATTGCATATGCTTCTAGGCAATTACGCCATCATGAGAAAAAATTACCCTACCAATGATTTGGAGTTGAAAGCAGTCATTTTTGCTCTAAAGATGTAGAAATACTACTTGTACAGAGAACGTGTGGAGATCTTTACAGACCACAAGAGCTTGAAGTATATATTTATACAGAAAGAGCTCAACATGAGGCATCGACGATGGTTGGAGTTGATGAAGGACTTTGACATTTCTTTGCAGTACCATACAGGGAAGGCCAATATAGTCGTTAATGCCTTGAGCAGGTATTCAGTGGCTATGTACTTGACGAGGGACAAATATTTATTGGCCGATATTGATAGCTTGAGTATTAAGGTGTTGCGACACATATGTGGGGACTTCAGGTACAATCAGAGTTGATGGACCGGATCAGACCTACACAGTTCGAGGATGAGTCTCTGAGGAGCATCAGAGCGCAAGTACGGATGGGATTAGCAGAGGACTTCAGTATTGTAGAGGATGGATCATTGCGGCACGGTACAAGATTGTTTGTGCCGAGTAGAGCATTGTGCGAGGAGGTTCTTCAGGAGGGGCATCGATCTCAGTACTTTATGCATCCAGGTGCCAACAAGATGTATAGAGACATGAGAGAGCACGTTTGGTGGTATGATATAAAGCAGGAGGTGGCGATCTTCGTATCCAGATGTTTGGTATGTCAGCAAGTAAATGCGGAGAGGCAGAGGCCAAGTAGATTATTTTAGGCTTTATCCATTCCATAGTGGAAATGGAAGCATGTGACGATGGACTTTGTATCAGGGCTTCCGCGTTCTCCAGAAGGGAAAAATGCGATTTGGGTCATCATAGACAGGTTGACTAAATCAGCTAATTTCTTGCCTTTCAAGGTGGGTACGTCTAAGGAGAAGCCCACGGAGATGAATGTGTGATAGATAGTCAGATTGTATGGAGTTCCTGTGAGCATAGTCTCACATCGGGATAGTTGCTTCACATCCTACTTCTGGAGGAGTTTGCAGGCTAACTTGGGCACCCAGCTAAAATTTAGTACCGCATATCACCCTCAAACAGACGGACGGTCGGAGAGGACTATCCAGAGTCTCAAGAATATGCTTCGCACTTATGTTTTGGATTTCAGAGGCTCTTGGGAGGTTCATCTTCACTTGGTAAAGTTTGCTTGCAACAACAGCTACCAGGCAAGTATCGAGATGTCACCATTTGAGGCATTATATGGACGAAGATGTCGCACTCCGTTATCATGGGATGATGTGGTGAGAGAGCCTTATTGGGACTGGAGATGGTCGTGGATGCAGGTGAGAAGATGAAGCTTATCAGGGATAGACTTTGGGTGGCGCACAGGACAGACAACGACAATGGGCCGATAGCCATCGAAGACCCTTGGAGTTTGAGGTATAAATTTTATTTGCATTGTTTGTGATTGCTTGTATTAGATAGAGTGCTAAGACTGTATTTTGTGCTAGGTGGGAGATCTGGTGTTCTTGAGGATTTTTCGGACATGGGGCACGATTTGCTTTGGTGGAGGTGGAAAGCTTAGTCCAGGTACATCGGACCCTTCGATGTTCTTGAGAGGGTTGGTACAGTGGCCTACAGACTAGACTTACCGCCTGGACTGTAGGAAGTGTACAACGTGTTCCACGTATTGCAGCTGAGACGGTATTTGGCAGACCCTAGCCATGTATTGGATCACTTGGAGATCGAGGTGGGTCCGCCTCTCAGTTATCCAAAATAACTTGTGGAGATTCTAGATCGCAGGGAGAATGTGCTGTGGAACCAGACAATTCCTTTGGTACGCGTTGCGTGGAGGCATCACTCTCCCGAAGAGTCTACCTGGGAGCGAGAAGCCGAAATGCACGAGCGATATCCTTATTTGTTTGATCCGTGAGGTATAATTTTTTTTTGCTTGTTGTGATTGTTTGTGGTAGTTGGTTCCTTACTTAAATTTCGAGGACAATTTTTTTCTAAGGAGGATAGATTTGTGAACCACACTTTTCCAAATAGGGATAATTTAATAATTTGAACGAGTTATTTTATTTTTATAGATCATAATATTAATTAGAGTGTTATAAATAATTATTTGTGATTTATATTATTTATTATAGTTAGTGGGATAACCTATTAGTTAGACTTGACACATGTAAAACCAATTAGACTTGTCATGACAACTTGTAAGCCAACATGGACTTGGCCCATTGAAACACATTCCCTTTAGCTAATTAGTAGGTTTAGAGTTAATTTGTATTAGTTAGAAACCTTCCTAAATTATCCCTCCCTAATTAGAACCTACATGACACTAGTGGAGGGCTAATTGAACATTTGTTAGTAGCTTGGAGAGGGGAAAAGGGGTCGGCCACATTAGAGATGCTATTCTCTCTCTCCACGTCATTTTACACTCTCATTTCTAGATCCCCAATTCATAGATCCCTAATTCCTTCATCCCTCCATCAACCTCTCTCAATTCATTCATATTTTCTCTCATTTTTATCCCTCAAAGGAGCTTTGGAGCTTGGAGAAGTAAGGAGCACAAGAAAAATAAGCTTTGGTGGAGAGATCGTGTCCGAATCGTGTCGTAGAGCTCTTTCATAAGAAATTCATCTTCCAATAGGTAAAATTTTGAATTCATCTTCTCCCTATCTTCTAAATCATGCATTTGACCATTAGGAACCACCCCATGGCATAGGGCTACCTATAGGAACAAGTTCTAGGCCAATTGGTTGTGTATAGAGAATTCTGAATAAATTTTTCTATTTATTTTGGAGAAATTACGAGATTGACACATCAAATGTGTGTCATGAGACTAATTTAGTTATATTGGACTTAGATCGGGATTGGGACACTAGTTACGTGTCCACAATTGGACACAAGTAGGCTGTATCACAATACAGTATGATACCGTGTGATACGGAGTCCATTTTGGGTGTTTGCATGACTTCTCTTCAATTATCATTCTAGCAAGTTATAATTGTTATATAATATGTGTAATTGGTTAGTAGGAATGCTTATTGATGAAGAATTAGGATTTTGGTTCTCATTAGAGTGTCTATCTTGACTCCCAAATTGTAGACTCCATAGGTGTTTGTTTAAATGCCATATATATATATATATATATATATATATATATATATATATATATATATATATATATATATGAGTATGTTAATAGTGTTTGTATAAATATTATAGTGGGACTACATCCATAATTATATTGTCATTGTGTATTACATATGTGAACAAGGTAGGATTTAATGACTGTGCAGTGTGCACAAGTCAATAAAGTTTGCTGGGTTTATATGTGTGCATCATATCAATGTGTACACTATTCCTGTGACTAAGTGTGATTGTGTCTTTGTAGCTCAGTGTTGGGAGTAATGATGGTCGGGTATTAGGACAGCAGTGAGGGAAAACTCACAAGTGTTTAAGTGTATAGTAGGATGTTGTGTTTGATGTGTTCAGTTAGTGTGTAGTGTGTTTAATTGTGTGTGTGTGTGTGTGTGTGTGTGTGTGTGTCTCACACTACATGTTAGTGTAGCAGTATTGACAAGGATGTATAGGGGGATTAACACTGTGATTGTTAGTAGGTCTGGCTGGGGTGATCAGCTTGTGTGCAGTGAAGTGACTCGAGCATGTAGTAGTAACAATTGAATAAGGGGACACAGTAGAAGCAACAAGGTGGGAAATTCTAGTGCCGTAGGAACCCAGATATTGTGAGCAAGTGCAAACCTTGCTGTGGGTTATGGGACCGTGTGGAGAGTAGTAGCAATTGCAGGTAGAGTTCACTGCAATTGCAGTGAATAGCTTAGTTGGGTAGCAGTTCAGGTATTGTGTTAAAGTAGGGGATCATTCTAGGTAAGAGTAGAACAATAGCTTAGAGTGTAGGGGTATTAGTGGAGTGTATGACTGAATGAAGGAGGCTCAGGTTAAGACTTGCAGTGCAGGCTTTGTAATGCAGTGTAAGTGTGCACATGCACTGTACAGGTATGCAAGGAATGTGTATCACTGAGGTGTGAGCCATGTATTTATTGGGGGGTCTAGTTTAGTATCAGATATGAAAAGGGTAGGTATCAGTTAGTATGAAGTATGAGATTTGTTTAATTAATAGCAGCAGTTAGGATATGTTCACATAGTAAGTATTTTAGTTAGTATTAGTAAGATTGTTAGTTAGATGCCAGTAAGGCATGTTTAGTGAAATAAGTTAGTATGTAGAATGTCTGTTAACATCAGGTAATGGGTGGTATCAGTCTTATATCAAATAGTGAATGTAAGTAAGGTTGAGTTGGGTTATTATAAGTTGGTATTATTGTTATTTAGTAATATTAAGTTAGTATATGTTAGTTAATGGTTACTAGTAGTTCTCAGTTGTATTGAGGAATGGTTACTAGTAGTTCTCAGTTGTATTGAGGTCAGTTAGCTAGATATATTTGTCATTGTGAATTTTATAGAGTTAATTAGTGTATAGTTAATTAGTTAGTAAGTATTATTATGTTATTAGTTAGCATAAAATAGGTAACTATATTAGCTAAGTATTAGTAGTATAGCCAGTATAGTTTAGAATTAACTAGTAAACCTTAGTTTGAACCTAGAATAGACTTAGAAGCATATTAGAGCATCATTTAACTCTTTCTTCTCATTTACACCTATTAACTTAATATTTTCTAAATAGCATTGTGTGACACCAGCTTAGGCATCGAGAGACACCCTTTGCTCAGGACCAGAGGCGAGTACATCCCTCTATTAGTTTTTATTTCATGATAGTGTATATATCACCTGTTCTATAATTGTTTACTTGATCCTGAGTGTATATATCACCTGTTCTATAATTGTTTACTTGATCCTGACACAGTGGCTACACAGACTGGTACTAAATGGATCCTATCATGGATGTTATCCTTTACCGTATTCAATGGGTACTCTTTCACATGTATTTTATCGTGTGTATCGGGTATTAATTATCGTGTACTTCGTGTTCACACACTGCTCGTGTTCAGTGTACTTATATTCGTGTTCTTAACGTGTCATGATTGGATCCATGAGTATTGGTTGGAGACGGGAGAGTAGGAGTTGGTTATGTGATCAAGCCCAATGTATTCGTGTACATGTCGATTACATATCACACGTGTAATCAAGTTACCATATTGTATTCTTGTTCAACCCAAACGGATCACATAACGAACTTGTACCCTAAGGCACATTAGCTAGTTTATCTATTTTCATTACTCGCAGTTATTCCATATTGCATGTTCTTTCATTCCAGTACTTCACGTGTTCAGTCTAGTTCATTGTCATTTCCTATTGCTAGTTATCTTGTATTCTTTTTCTATTATTTGTCATATATGCTCTACCATATATTTGGAACTGCTTTCAAAGTTTTGTACTTCGCTCCAATCCTGATTGAATATATTTTTCAGATGATTGGCTTCAGGTGTAGTGCCCCGTTCTCCCGGTGCGGAGAGCGCGGCTAAGAAACACAAGACGGTATCGTTCGATCGGGATAGATTGAAACAAGAACTCGTCCTCGTTATGGATTTGTTTCTTCGGAATCAATTCCCACATTCAGTGGACCGTGCCCCCGGGATCGACTTAGCGGCAGAGTCAGGAGGGACCTCTCCGCTGCTATCTTTTATTGCCTCGGTTTTCGATGTCGCTTGTTGCTTTCGTGCTTTGAGTTGGTTTTGGGATTTGCTTGTTTTCCTTGAACGGTTTCGATGGTTTTCATTATTTTCGTTCATTGACTTGCACTTCTATTCCGAGATTGGAAAGAGAGGAAGAAGTATTAATCGAGCTGTTCGTGTACAGGTGAACGAGCAGTAGGCGGCTTGCGAGCGGAGTCGTGAAGCGCCTCTTTCCTTCTCCCTTCCAACAATCCAAGTGAGTGGCTACCATCCCGATTAGCTAGCCCTGCTTCCAAGTCTCCACATCAAAACTCTTGCATTCTTGTTGCCCCGATCAAACGATACCAAGTAATAATAAAAGATACCAAGATAAAAGAGAATAGACTTGGTAATACTGCTTGTCAATCAAACTTGTGAACGATTACTTGTATGCATGCTAGTTCGTTTGGAATGTTCATTATATGCTTCAAGTTTAGATAGAATGCATATCTTCTATGAATATTGTTATGCATATGGAACACACTTTTCTTTGCCATAGATAGATTTTAAAGACTATGCAAAGACTGTTGTGTATGGAACTTGTATCGTGCTAGAATTTATCTTGAAACGTGCATGGATTGATGGAAAACTTAACGAACGCTTTGATCACGGACAACTTGTGCACAAGGTTTTGGAGGTTTCGCGGACGGTCGCCAAGGCGCTGGGACCGATCCGATCCGGACGGAACATATAGATTAGTCAATTGGAATTGAGGAAGTAAACGGCATGTGGCGGGGCTCGCCACCTGCGTCGCATATCATTTTCTATCCCGTGACTATAACTCGTCCCTTTGTGGCATCAAGTCAGTGATCTAAATTGTATATTTAAACCTGTTGCAAACTAACTTGTGTCTTCGTGGCAGGGAAGGCATGGTAAGTATTGTGCAGATAATTCAGACGGGCAGGTAAAATCCACCGAATGCTGGCACGTTCATTTCAGTAAATTTTTATATGCTGCTTACTTGTAAATGAACTAAGGCAAGATAGAAACCCACAAAATATGCATGCTTCATTAAAACAACGTATTGATTGGTATAGCTCGGTTAGCTCGCCTTCACCAGTATGTTTCGACATGCTGACCCTCGTTGAAACAGGTTCTCCGCACCATGGCGAACCGAGCGAGAAGCCGAAGTCATCTTTCCGATCCAGTCCAGCTGTTGGCGCATCTTCACCGCGCCCCTTGAAGCATTTTGGAGTCAGAAGCTTGCAACTCTTCATACACAAATGCAGCTTCGTGGCAAAGCCGTCCTCCAGCCCAGAGGTCTTTATCATTTTGAAGTTTAGTAAAGGGATATAATGTACATGACTGCTATCTCATTTTGAGTCAACACTTTTGTAAGCCGTTCGGCATATTAGCTAATTCGTTCAAGAGTTTGTAACAGATGTTCATTATCAATAAAAAGAACTTTTCCATGTTTCAAATCTGTGTTTCAATTTATCTGCGTACTCTGAATATGTGCTCGTTATGCAAAATACTTTAGCCTTGTGCGGGCGCAATCCCAGGCCCGCACGGCATCACGATTCGGGGGACGCCCCAACGATTCTACGGAATCGGGTCGTGACATCAGGAGCAGTGTCCTACTTACTACAAGCCGCAAGACGGCGAGCCATTAGAGGATTCCCCCTAGAGCAGAAGAACCTAGTGCCAGTGACTGAGGAGGCTTAGACTTATATTATTTAGTCATTGTATTAGCCTTATTTTAGACTCATGGCATGTATATTATTGCTCTTGGAAGTTATTGTGTTTAGACTCATAGTGTGGACTTGGGGATGTTTGTGATTCTTATTTCATCTTTCTATTTCATATCGTGATATTTCTTCCCCTAGTTTGATATTGTGATTGAGTATTGGATTCATTATCATATACCATATTGTTCCTCCATTCGGAGTTGAGATGACATGACAGGTACCTTATATATATATATATATATATATATATATATATATATATATATATATATATATATATATTATGAGAGATGTTTAGATAGTATTGTTGACCTAGACAGCGTTCTACGTCGTTTTTACGACGTAGGCTGGATGTTGTTCACGTACTCGTGCCCTTATTCCGGGTGCGGATCATGACAGAAGTGATGAGCCACAGTTGATCGGGTACATCAACTCTGATAATGACTGGGGATATGAACACCAGAAGATCTACTTCGGACTACGTAATGATGTTTGCAAGAAGGACAATGTCATGGCAGCCGTTGTGGGAAAGTGTCACCTTGTCTACGACAGAGGCAAAATTTATTGCACAATGGAGGCTTACAAGGAGCTATTTTGTATGAAGAAATTCCTACAACAGTTGGGACTGAATCAGGAAAAGTACACGTTACTTTGTGACATTCAAAGAACTATTCACCTTGAAAGAACCCCACCTTTCATAGCACTTCCAAACAAATAAGAACGCAATATCATTAAATACTAGATGTGCTAGAGGGGAAGATTGGCGAGTTTGAGAAGATATATACAGATGATAATGTAGCAGATATGCTTACGATTGTTTTACCAAGAGGAAAGTTCGAGTTTTGTAGGAAGATCGTCGGAATGGCGAGCTCCTACACCTAGTCGAGAAGGGAGGATTGGAGGGTAGGGTTCACATCCTATATGAAGAACACCCAGGAATGCAACGAACGTCATCCGTATGTTTGAGAAGCTTGAGAAGTCAAAGACGATGAAGAAAGCTCACTTTTTTAGCTAGTTTTGAGGACTATCAGAGTACTATCAAGACAACGGCATCCACATAACGCGCGCAATGCATAGAAGTGTTAAAAACATAAAATATGTTTTGTGTGGGATTCAACGCCCCCCCCCCCCCCCCCCCCCCCCCCTACCAGTAGTATATCACTGGTTTGCATATAGTACACTGACATTATATCGTCACGACTATGCTTAGTGTATTTAGGGTTTTATGTATTTAGGGTTTTATTTGGATAGTTGATAGATTTGGATGGATAACCAAGATTGTTTCTAGATTAGGTAACTTATATTAGAGCCTTCCTAACCTAATTACGACGGTCACAAACATAAGGAAGAGAATGGATTTTAAGAGGAAGAGATGGATTTTAAGAGAGGAAGAGAAAATTAGTTTGCAGGTTGATTTTATGAGATGGATTTTAAGAGAGATTGGTTCAAGGAGACTCATGTTGGTTTGTTCTCGTGGACTCCTTCAGCAATTTGCTGATCTCGTTATATTTCATTTTCCATTCATATTTTGAATAGTTTTGGTTGAAGCTTGTAGAGAAACCCATATACTTTTCTAATTCAATAGTGACGTCCCGATTATCTCGTAGTTTTTTATGTTAAGATTTTTTATGTAAAATTTATTGTGTTTGTATTGTGCTCTTTTGGGTTGGATATTGTGATTGAGTGCAGGTGAGCGCCTTATTTCGGATCTTAATGTTTCTTCCGATTTGAGGAAGAATTTTTCTATTGTAGTTCCCTCTTCATTCCCAACAGTATCCATGTCCATGTAACCTACTAGGTTGGATAAACCCCTATCTAGTTATGTAAACATATTGCCAAGTCACTGCTATAGTATTAATGACGACACATGGAGACGAAGAAAGAATTGATGTGAAGAATTTTCAGGGTGAGACAATGACAATCAACTAAATAATTACATATTAAACTATGAAAAACTGAAAAGATAGAGAGAGGAGGTTACAAGAGCTTGTGCATGGTAGATTTCGAGCTATCAGCATGCAGAGGTTTGAGCTTCTGAATCCAATGGAATAACCGCTTCTTGTGATCCTGGCATGTCAGGTTTTTAACCAGGTCGAGCGACCCATCTTGAATAATTGCAGATTCATACTGCTCCAAAACCTTCACAATCTGCCAAAACTCAGGCCTCTTATCTGGATTCAATCCCCAACATTGCTCTATCAACGCTCCCAACGCTGGCGGGCAATCAACAGGAATAGTTGGCCTCAAATTCTGAAATGTTAACATTTTACCATTAGAAATATGACAAATAACTTAATATATTGTCCTTGTAAGTTTTTTTCTTCACAATAAACATTCAGAAATTGTGTTCCAAATTTCGTTCTTCCATTATATTGGTATGAAATATATTATTAGCATGTCTAAAACTATTTTCTTCCATCCAGAAGAATTCTGTTCCAACTGTATTAGTAAACAAATTAGCACATGATAGTATATAATAGTAACAAGATTCAATATGACAAATGTTATATAGGACAATCAACAAACATCCATAGAACATAAAGAAACCAAAAGAACAAACAAAATGACTACTTAACAAAATAATATGATATGAAGTCTAGTTTAAAATAAGAACAAAGACCTGTAATTGTCTTTGAAAACAGTCCCTTTAATATGTCATAATAAACAATTATAATAAGACAACCAAGAATTATCAGACAAGAAATATACTACTGCAACTGTCACCCTTTGGATCAAATATAGAAACATTAGCAGTTGCTAACAGCTTCTTTTGTCATATGAGATTGAAACAAAAGATGACGAGATGAACATCCTTAGCTAATTATATCGAACTATATAATTTACTACACTAATCTACTATTCTACTGCAAAATTTGACAAAGCTTAGTTAAAAGTTTATTTTCTACTGCAGAATGATTTGATAACAAATCAGAACGTAGGATGATTCCATAGAAACATTTATGAAATTCTCAAGGCCTTTACAGTTGACCACATATGAATATCTTATTTCCTGCCTTTCTGTTGTAGTGTTTGTGGGTGACAAGTGCCAGCTTTAGTGGTATGCAACTATGCGTAACAATTAAAAATGCAGAATGGTGTTAAGAGCAACAACATACTTCGTGGCTCTAATTTAATTAACCAGAAAATAAAGGACAGGAAACAGAGAAAAATAAGTTAATATATGAAAAACACCTTATCGACCACTGCAAATGCAGCTTGAATAGGAGACATTTCCTCATATGGAGTCCTACCAGAGGTCATCTCCCATAAGACTAGACCAAAACTGTAGACATCAACTTTCCGACCATAAGGCTTGTGCTTAATCATCTCAGGGGCCATCCAGCGAAAGGTACCAGGATCCTCCGCTAATGCATCATAATATGCCTCCTCACAGGCAATGCCAAAATCAGCTATTTTTACACAGAAGTCTTGATCGAACAGAATATTTTCAGGTTTCAAGTCGCGATGAATAACCCCCTGTGAGTGAATATACTCCATCCCTCGAGCGATATCTAGAGCAATTGAAATAAGTTTCACTAGAGGCAAGGATTTATGCTCAAGTTTGTGCAAGAAAGCTCTTAAAGAACCTCCAGAAAGATACTCAATAATAATACAAAAGACAGGTGGGTTTTTACATGCCGCTGCCAACTGTCCCATACAGAAAAAAAAAACAATAAGAAGATGAGGAACAATTTCAAGTATCATCTAGTCATGAATAAAATGCTTGCTAGTTAGAATGTTAAATGAGAAATCACGACTGTACTTTGATTTAGGTCGCTTTCCCTTAAACTGCAATGTTATGAAGAAACATTGAAACAAGAAGGTAACAAATAAGATGCTTCCTCTGCATCAAAACAACATCTACTCTTACATATTAATTGATTCAGTAAAGCATGAATGCTTATGGGAGAAATGAATTACTCCTATTTCCTCAAGTCACAAAGTTAAAGAGTGACCTACTTCCAATTATCCACCATGAATACTAACTACAAATCCGCCACTAAACTAGAGAACATAAGAATCTCTCCCCTTAAAATTTCTTCAACAATCCTACAATTTCAGCTGCACAAATCCTCATGTACATTAGTTTTCCATAGTAGAAAACTTATTCACAAACATTAAGGAGAGTGTGGAAAGGGTTTCTTTTTTATCAGAAAGGATGTGGTAAGTCCTGAGAGTGTCATTTGCGTTGACAGGTTGAAGAGAAAATGTACAGTTTTTGCTCTATTACACCACCGATGAGATATAGTCTCAGCATCAAATTATAGATTTCTAAAGAGCTCCACAAAAACGTTAATGAACTTTCATGGTGCGACTTGATGGGATATCCATTTTGATGTGACCCATTTCACATAAAAATTAGTGATATCCTTTTATACATCATATTGTAGCCATGGACATGCATAGTTTATGTCAATCCAAAAGACATGAATTAAAAGAGGTTTCATTTTGCCTCGACAATGTACCTTAAGAAGTCCAAAAAGAAAAGTTAACACACAAACATACCAAGAAAGTATTAAACCATATATAATAGGATTTAATGAGAAAACCAATCTAAAGATTTCGTACTAATACAAGGATCAATACATAGAACTAAAAACATATATATACAAGAATAATGGCCTATCAGAAATCATTATGAACTTAAAAGACAGAAAATGTTCAAATGAAAAAAAATGGCTTCAGAAAATTGTTGCATGCATATATAAGTTTGAGGGCTTAATTAACCTAATGGCACCCCAATTATAGTGCTCGAACTTTTTTGGCATCTCTGCTCGATTTTGGCACCCTAACTTTATAAATTGTTCTTTTGATTTCGTCAATTTTGAAGTATATTGAGACCACTTCAAAAACATATCTTGTAGTACAAAAATGCAATTTAAATACTTGTATTGTCAGATATTCTTTTGGAATGGTCCTGATGTGATTCAAAATTGACGAAATGTGTTTCAAAAGAACAATTTATAATGTTGGGGTGCAAAAACCGAACAGTGGAAAGTTAAGAAGCCAAAAACGTCCCAACACTATAGTTGAGATGACATTAAGGTAATTTAGCCTAAGTTTAAGTCTATCCATGTTTGATTGTAAAAATTCGACGAGCCATCTTCGTATACCTTTATCACATTGCGGTGGTACAGATGGGAGAGAATGGAAACTTCTCTCGTGAACTGCTTCTCCAGCCGAGCCGCCATTACCCCGTTTTCATCATCTTCGGGTTGCCTAATAATCTTTACGGCAACAGGTTCGTCTTTATAGATTCCATGGTACAGCCTACTATGAGCCCCGGTGGCAAACCTGAGCCCGAGATACAACTTGGAAAGATCGACACTCCGCTCCTCCTTGGTCTCCACAGCCGTAACCTTCCCCCCTCCGTGGTCAAAGTATTTAGTCCACGAGGTGTCATTTCTACTCTTTGGCGTGCTGTCGAAGGATTTCAGCAACGAGACCCTGGAGGGCAACCTGCCGAGCACCTTCTTGCCGGAACTTCTCCGGGTCGGCGGTGGGGTCGAGAACCGCCTCTCCTCGGCCTTAGCTTCCTTGAAGGTATCTAAAAGAGTGGTCGTAGGAAGGGGCGACAGCGATCTCTGATTCTGCTTCAGCTTAGGGTTCTGAAGGTTCCGAAAACGGGTCAACTCATGAGAATCTCCATGTCCATCACCATCTGCAATCTTATCTGTACGAGGGGCCTTCCGTATTGGCCCGGAGAAGGTGATAAGACCACCGCGGCCGCGGTCCGAATCGAGGGACAAAGGGATCGATGAAAGCCATGAGGAATCCAAGCGGTGGCAGACGGTGTGCGAGAAACTGGCTCTCCTCACCCAAGAATTACTCTCCCCCTCCATCCTCTCCTCCTCTAAAACTTTTTCTCAATCCATGATCATATCAAAACACAAAACAACTCCCATCCAACAACAAATGAATGCTTGAAAGGAGGAGAAACGAAGAAGAAGAAGAAGAAGAAGAATATTATTGGAACAGATTTCAATCCTCTCCCACAAAATATTTCATGGAAGCAATCATTCTCTCTTGACTTTCAATTAAAACCTTCACGGGATAAAATTCCATCTATCATGGCACCACCTAAAGCAACTCACCATAAAATTAATACAACTGTCGCATTCATTGACAAACCAAACTGGTGAGAAATTTTTATTTTTTTCAGAATAGGAGGGGGAATAGTATATTAAATCAACATAGATGAGAAAAAAAATATATACCTCTATAATTTGAACAAAATTTCTCCTCCTCCCTCTCTTCTTTTGTTTGTAAAGAGGGAAGGGAGAGGGGGAGGAGTTTCGAGTACGGATTTGTCCCATAGCACTGCTTTTTCTTTATTTCTCTCCATCTTCTTTTTCGGGAGAATGGGATGTGGAGGCGAACGAATGTTCCACCGCAAATTTCTATTATTATTATTATATTTCTTCTTCCTTTTTCTTTTCTAATAATGGTTAGCGTTAGAATTTGATGTTATGCTGTTTTGATAAACGTACTCTTCTGTCTTTTGTTTTGTACGTCCTTTACACTTCTGTGGGTGAGGGGGAGCCCTAACTGAAAATGTTCCGCTGGCCGGTTCCGATCTGGATCAAGGTTTGATCAGGTTTGGTTAAAGACTTGGGGCAATGTTGTTCAGACTTTGATCTAAATGTTGAAATCCAGTACGATTTCTTGACTCGGATAGAACGGGTCCATGTTGGACCGGACTGGATCCGGGTTTGGTCCAAGCTGCTCTACTGGTCTACTCATTTATTAAAATTAAAAAATTAAAAAATTAAAAATAAAAAATATATGGATATTATGGAATAACATATAAATACATATATTTGTGCATATCTTTGATTTGTGTGTTATGGCTAGCAAGAAGAAGTCAAGGTGTGTTAGTAATAATAGAGGTCAAAGTTTCAATCTATGCTATTTCCATTAGGCTTTATATAAATCCTAATACAAGGAGCTATAAGCGATGGTACCCCTCTAGAGCAGAAAATTAGCATATACTTATGTGTCGCCACACCAAATCTATTCAAATTTCGGATAAACCGAACCTTCTCAGCACCCAGATAATAAACAATCAAGTTTATCGTACGTCTTTTCCAAATCGAGTTTAATGGCTACGTTTTCGTCCCAAGTGGAGTGGCCAATGGTGAAAATAAGCTCGTTAGCTAGCATAATGTTGTCGAGGATTTTTCTCCCTTTCACAAAACCGCTATGTTCCTTAGAGATAATTTTAGGAAGAATGCATGTGTAATTATCCTAATTTTTAGTTATTAATTTAGGTAATAAAAGAAACATTCATGATAAATATAAATACACACAAGTATAACTATAAATTAATATAAATTATAATGGAAACAAGGATATAAATAAAAACAATAAATAAATTTTTAATCAAAGAATTTAAAGTAAATGATAATTTTTATATATATATATATATATAAAAACCAATTTCTCGCGAGAATTACAGAATCTCGCGAGATGAACTTCCCAAAACCTTCGCTTTATATATATATATATATAAAATAAAAAAATAAAAAAAACCAATTTCTCACGAGAATTACAGAATCTCGCGAGATGGAACTTCCCAAAACCCCCGCTGGAACAAGCCCAACACCCGCCCCCCCCTTTAGTCGTTGAATGCAATACAGGGGAAACCCATGTTCGACCAATTCAAAATTCGATCAAACGTTAACCAAATTCGATGAAACCAATTTTTCTAGAAACCTGGTCAAACCCTCTTCAAAATAGAACCTAACCCAACCCAAATCCTAATCTGAAACATGGTGCAAATCTAAGTAGAAATCAGCCAAAATCCTAAGTATAAAAGTTGAACCCAAAATATTATTTCTCCTCCCCACAGCCATATACACCTCCAAACTCTGGAGATTCTCCGACATCCCTCGCACCTGAAAAATTATCTGCACACGCCGGAGAGTCATCTGAGTGAGCGCAGCAACCCCAAGAACCCCGATTCGTTCAGCCACACAAAGCATCTAGGTACCCCTGTTCATCGTCATGTATCTTCCATCATAATTGACCATTTCTCGATCTATAAAGTTTTCTGAATATCCTACTTAACCCTCTCTAAAAAAAATTGGTTTTCTGAGATTAATATGATGATTTAGTTGATGCAAACTTAGGTTTAAAACTTGAAAATCTGACAAAAACTACAAGCACTTAACAGTTTTCCTAATTGCAAATCCTATTTTTGAAGGCTGATTTATTCGAATCTATTGAATATTTTTTTTTTTTTAGTTTTCTGATACAGAGACTATATGACCAGGATTAAAACAACATAATTACTTTAGCATAATTTCCATTAATTCTCTATAAAAATTAAGTTGGAAAACACGAAAAATAGTTTTAAAACATTAAAAAATCATGATACGGAGTTATTCTCGATAAACTGGACCACTCCGTCATGAACGGATTGCATCAAAAGGTGCGTAACATAAACGTAGACGTGTGGGCTTTTACGAAATTTGAATTGGTTGCGTGTGCATGATAAATTCGACCTATATTGGTACTTTTGTAAAACATTCAATTAGTTTGTACTCGCTCATCGGATCGCAATAAAACTTACACCGTTGGACTCACATATTTGACTTGTCATGTGACCCGAGTTTCGTCCAATTCTGAGATAGTCAACTAATTATCGTTTTGCACGATTCGACTTGACGAGTGATTTGTTATCGGCTCATCGGAATCCAAATATGGACATACCGTTAAGTTCGTATTGTCGTTTGGAAATCGTTTGACCTATAATATGTCCAATTTAGAGACTTTAATTCTGATCTGCTTTTTGGTGCAAAGTGGATAGCATGCGGACCCCGCTTTGACCAGAAATTACCGTTTTTGTGCATGTGTCCAAATTGGACGATTGTGTTGTATCTTATGACTATCTTATTTATTTCAGGAACGTTGGTGATATTTCTTTCAGCATCCGGAGACGTTTGTTTTGCTCCCATATTTTCTGGTTTGTTGTGTTTTTCTTTTAGGCATCATCTCAACACCATATCGCCACCAGACAAGCATACATTCATTTTCACATATTTGATTTCTGTCATTTATTTTCTTAATTATTTATTCTATTAAATTATATGTCCAAGAAAGACTTGGGTGCAACGATGGCTTGCATCGTCTATTTGTCTTCTAATTATACTATGCATATTGACCTAGAGTTATAAGACATCCCCATGATTTTGAGACATCTTTATATTTCATATGGCCATGACACATGTATTCCAGGAGTGTGAGTCTTATGTAGATTACAAACTTACGTATTGACTGATCATCGGTACGTATGTAACATGCGATAGGAAATAACCGCTAATAGAAATGAATAAAAGAAGACTTGACAGTTATTTAGAGGTATTGTGTTATGGATACGACAAGGATATGAGCATGAGGTGGAAAGGGCAACTATTAGCGTATTGACTCTTATTTATTTATTTTTCTCTAGTTGGCACTGGTGACTCGGATGAGCTCTACGTGTGTCGAGCATTTATTTTCTTTCCTCTAGTTGGCCGCTAGTGACTTGGTTGAGCACTACGTGTGTCGAGCATTTTTATTTGTTAGAAGAGCCCTTGCTTAGGAATGTTGTCCTCAACTGCATTCACATAGAACAATTATGAGACCTTATGGATGTTTATTTTCAGTATTTTATGGCATATTTATATGTATCTTGTTACATCCCTCTGAGCACCTGGTTCCTTTCCAGGTGTAAACGACCAGGACTATCCGCAGGAGTACGGTCCAGGACCCGATTCTTTGCCAATAGCCGAGGAGGTCTTACCCACTGAGTTTATTTAAGTTCTTTTGATATCTTCTAATTGATGGATCCTTTAGTTGATACCTTCTCTTTTTATTATTTTATTTTAGTTGGGAGATTCATTATGGGTTAATAACCTCTATGAATTAGATAATGATATTGTGTGTATGATGGGTTGTTGATTATAAAAGGAAACTATGTCCCGATATATCGGATTGATGATGTCCCCTTAAGAAACTCATAAGGATTGTCATGTAAACCCTGTAGGTGGATTATATCCGACATGACAAATAAAGTTGAGATGGTACTACTTAAGGATAAAAGATGTCGATCAATATAGTTGTCAGTAACGTAATTTGATCGATGGACATTCGATATCTTAACATGGGGAGACGAACATGCATATAATAAGGAGCCCATAAACGTAATTTGAGATTAGGAAGGTAGTACAACAATAGATCTTTATTGGACCGAGCTATTGTTAACGGGTCTGGGTTGTATGCTCGGGATGAACATGGGATACCCGGATCCGTTAGGAGACCTAATCCTAATTTCTTCTCATGGTCCCTATCGTCACTACAAGAAAATTGACATTTCTTCACAACCGATTTCTTGATGAATGTGTAAAATCGTCAAAGAAAGCCATTATCTTGACGGTTTTAGACATACGTCAAGAAAATATCCTTTTTTATGTTATGTAATTTGACCATATTACTTGAAGATTTTAGATGAACCGTCAAGAAAACCATTTGATTTATTGACGGTTTGTTGATAACCGTCAAGTAAAATATGTACAAAAAATTGCCGCACATATTTTAATTGCCATTATTGTAATTTTTTGAAACTTTTTTAATTGAAGGATGTATCTTGATGGTTGATTACTTTGATCGAGGAAACCCCTCTCTTTAACAAAACTCCTCTCCTTCAAATCCCTCTCGATCTTAAGAGAGAAAACTCCCGCAAACCCCTCTAACTCCTCCAACGGAGAAACCCTCTCCCTCCTTCCGACCTAGGACCCCCGGCTGCCCCTTAAAACCCCTCTCCATCATCTCCACTCTTCTCCATCAGGGAAATACCTCTCCCTCAAACTCCTCTCCCTCCTCTGAACCAGGACCCCGATGGCACCTGCACTATCATATCCTCTCCTAGATCTAAACAGCCACCACGATGACAACTCTGAAAGCAGCATCGAGCCCCCTTAAAAACCTTATTCTTTCACTCGCCTCTTCTTCTCTTCCACTGGAGCACCAAAGGTAAAACCCTTTCCTTAATTTCCTCTCCAATGGTGAAACCCTAGCTGGAATTGCAGCTCAGGTCCCTCAAAAAGTTGAAAATATGAGGCAACAACCAGCTACTATCATGATGTACCATCATTGACTGGAAGAGCAAATCCCTAAACCTAACCCTAGTCTTCCTCCTTTGTTCACAATGTCGCTCTCTATCAACAAAATTGCGGAGGATTTCGTCAGGATGAAGGGGAGGGGGCTCAAATTAAGGGGAGGAACCTGAGCCCCATGGAGTAGGGACCCTCTGTCTGCCTACTCCAACTCCTCCCACGAGTTCCCCACTAGCTCATCGTTCCATCACCTTCTCCTCCATTTTCCTTGTCGATTGGTGGGTGGAAATTGCTACAACACAACAATGACCATGATTACTTAGTTTCAGTCCATCCCCCATCTGTTTGTAGAAATGTATCAAAGGAAACTGAATATTAAAAATACAGGTTATGCACATGGTTAGCACTCTGCAAACTCATCCTTGTTAAATATTAATCCCTGATACCATGCTCATCTGTAGTAGTTGTTGACATCATGGAGTCCGAGCCTGTTGGTGCAACATCAAGGGAACCTGTTGTTAGGTTTGTTTATTTTTTTCTCTTGACCAAATAATATTTTTTTATGGTCGATAGACCTTACTTGAGTGATATCTAAATTGAAACATACAAGAACAACTCTAAGTGAGTTATTACTAATTTGTTAGGCTGATTCATGTAGTTGGTTGGTTACATCTTATAAATTTAGGTTTGTAGGCATAATTGTGCGAAGGCTGTGGAGATCCTTGTCAAGGATTTGAAAGTATTTGTGTTATTCAATCATGAGCTCTTCAAAGAGGTTACTCAACTCCTGACTTTGGAAAACTTCACGTATGATCGATTACTTTTTCACATGCTAGCTTGTCACGATCCATACCCAAAATTCGGGCATAAGTCGTGGGTACGTCCAGCCTACGCTGCAGCATCGATGGTAGAACCTTGTCTAAATTACAATACTACCTATCTCATCTCACAATGATATATATAATCTGTCAATAATCTCAACACCATAAGAAGGACAAGATGAATATAAATATGACAATAATAACAATACTCAATCATATAATTCTATAAGGAAGAGAAATGGCACGATAATGATATAAAGAAAAAGAGAAGTCTAAAAATAATATATCACACATCAACAAGTCTAGAGTCTAACCATCAACATAAGAAATCCAAATAAAATATAGTACTCAAAGTATCTCTAGTCTACAATCCAACTACATATGAATGCTAGACTAAGTCTCTACTAATGGATATAATACTGGAATGGGATCCTCCTGAATCTCCTAGGTGAAATCCTCGTCTACTACGGGTCCATAATAAGTATGGCAGAACATCTCGAGATCCTCTGAAAAATGTTACCCTGTCAGGATTGGAGCGAATCACATAAACTAACAGCAGTTCCATTAATTTAACCAAGATTATAAAACAGTAAGCAATAAAAATACAAGATAAAAGAAATATTGGACGATAAGAAAACTGGTATGCAGATAATTATCTCACAGGTAAATAATAAAATATAAATAAATAAGGAATAACTGTATCAGCAGGTATAAACTAGAATAGAGATATGAACAACTACTACGTGCCTTGAAATATCAGTTATTACGTGATCGGCTTGGGATAGATCAGGCTCTACCATATATGATTGACTATGCACAAGTACAGTAAGGGATTAGGCCAATCAAGTATGATTGACTATACATAAGTACATGTAAGGGGATCAGGACAATCATATACGGGGATCTATGCACAAGTAATAAGATCAAGCTACACCCTCGGGTAGTGAGGGTGAGCTATGCACAAGTAGGTGGTGAATGATCACATAATCAACTAATACTTCTCCATCCCCCGCTAGTACAATGGATCCAATCAAGAATTCTCATGACCGGTATCTATGATACTAACCCATGTATCCACTATGTCGGGAATCAAGTATAATACTATATACTAGAATCATCATAATCATCAAAATAAGGAAGCTGTAATCTCCGTATCCTGAAATTCTAGCCTAAATGTTACTTTTAGGTTAATTTGGGGCTAGTGGGATTTTTCCATAATTTTTAGTTAATTAAAAACTAGTAACACTAATTTTTTAGGAATTATAAGAATTTATTTTAGGTCCAAACTTAACTAAAAATATTCCAAACTTTTATTTTATGTTCTAAATAATAAAATATATTTTCAAGAATTTTTTGGAAATTTTTTGATTATTTTTAGCATTTATTTTGAGTTAGTTAGGGAAAACTGAATTAAAAACTAATTTCTGAAAAAGAAAACCCAAAAAGTAATTATTTCTGCCCAGTCAGCAAACTGGGGGCCCACGTGTCATCCTCCCGCAGCGAACAGTGCGGGGCCCGCCTGTCAGTGACCGTGGTTTGGGTGTGGGTGAAGCCGAGCCGACATCGAGCCAAGCCGAGTCCGAGTTCGACTCGGACTCAGCCGAGCCGAGCCGGGTCAGATTCGGACCGTCCGATTTGGGTGAGGCAGCATGGATGGCTGCCACGTGTCAAGCTCCTAGCCGCGGCTGCACTCTCTCTCCTCTATATATATAATAGTTTAGTTATTTATTTTTAGGGTTTTCTTGAGCCGATTTTGGAGAATTGCCATCTAGGGTTCCTTCATCTTCCAGAAGCCATTGCGCATAGCTCCAGACTCCAAACGAGGTCCAGTTTCTTGTATTAGAATGATATTGAGGTTAGATTTCTGATTATATAAATTTTTTTACGAAATTATGAGTATTAAATTTTGGAAAATTCGTAGAGCACAGCATGTCCAAAAATAGACGTGTTTCAATGTTTTTGCGATTCCGGGAGAACCAGGAATCAGAATCATGAACCGTTTAAAGTTTCAGAAAGCTAATGTCGATATAATTGACATATGTTTTTCCCAGAATTTAATTCGAAGTATTTATATACTGTTAATTCTGTAGAACTTCTAGGTTAGAATTTAACTATCGGTGCACGATACGAAATTTGTATGTGCCATAATTCCCAAACGAATTTGAATTCGGACGAGCAGTAAATTCTAGAATATTTTTGATGATGAAATCTATAGAAATCATGCATGAAAGTCAAGTTTGTATCGGTTGACTTTTCGGTCAACAGATCGCCTCGATTTGCGTGCCATGAGTCTCGAGTCGATAAAAATTTAGGTTCTTTTATGCAAAATTAGATTTTGACACAAAAATTAGAATAATAAGATTAAAATAAGATTTTAGAGTAATTATTACAGAATTAAATAAATTAAAATAAATTATCTTTTGACATGATAAATTTGTAATACATAGGCTATTTGGACTGTGACTTGGACTCTGATTCATACCAGCAAAGGACCATAGGCGAGTACATTCTCTGATAGTTTCTTATCTATGATATCCTCTATGTTCATTATATTTAGTGTAAATATCCATATTTTTTGACACGATGGTTACACGGATTGGTATCCGGATCTCGTCATGAGATGTTATTCCTTGTATATGGTGTATCGTGTACAAGTCTTATTTCATTGTTTATCTTGTGCATGTACAGACACTGATTCTCGGGAAGACTTGCTACCTTCCTAGAGAATCCCGTGCCATAGAGTACCAGGGTTGGATCTACTATACCAGTCGGGGTGGAGAGTATTTTAGTGTAAATATTTGATCATACCCTTCATGTACAAGTCTTGTTCTCATGTTAGTGTTGGTCATACACCGCACGTATGACTAGCCAGGCCCGTACTCATGTACAAATTCCCAAGTCGGTCACATTTTAAAGCTAGTACTCACACACTTAGTCATTGTCACTACCCTATTTCCAGAGCTGGGTATTTTTTTTTTTAATTTGTTTAATTGTGTATTATTTATAAATAATTATATTTATATTTAATTGATGGTTGTGTTATTTTTATATTGATTGTTTTAGGATTTTGGCTAGCCTGGACCCATGTCAGACCCTAGTGGACCCATGTCCGACCCAATCCACACCCTTATGAGACCTATTTTTGGGGTTTAGAATATTTATTATAATTTTAGTAGGTTAGTTGGAGAGATTGGGATTTAGTTTGAGTGCTTTTGGAACCCGAAACCCAAAACCCAAGTGAGAGGAGGGCATTTTGGTCTTTTGGCTTGTTGTAACCCCTTTATTCATGTTCCCAGACCCGACCAAACCCCCATTCCCAGCCGAACACAGCAGGAGCTCCCCCTCTTCTTCTTCTTCTTCTTCTTCACTTCTTCTTCTTCTTCTTCTCCACTACTTCTTCTTCTTCCTTTCTTCTTTCCAAGTAAGTTTTCTCCTTTTTTCTTCTCTTTCTTCTTCCATTTCTTACTTTTGTGTGAACCCTAACCCTACATTCTTCCCCGACCTAGGTGGGTAGAGCTTAGATTTGGTGTGGAGGCTAGATTTGGAGGCTTGGAGCTTGAGGGCGGTGATTTCAAGTGGATTAGAGACTTTGGCCTTGTGATTCCAACTCCCAAGAGGTAAACCCTAACTTTCCCCTTACTAATTACTCTTATATAGTGTAATTAATAGTTTAAAACCTTCCTAGATCCTAAGGCTACCTGTGGGAGGAAGTTGGAACGAGTTTGGTTGAGTTTGGAGACTTTGACACTAGCTTTTGTGTCAATTTCGGATGAAATCCGAAATTGGCCCAATTTTGGATGATGCCCTAGGTTAGACGGACCTAGGTAGATGTTGTCGGGTGTCTTGAGGGTTAGTGTGTGTCTCTATTCGGACACGTGAAGTCGTGTCGCGGAGAAACGGGCGTTTCGAGCATTTTTGGGGTTTTCGTCATCGCCGGTTCTAAGTGCGTGCGCATTTTCGCCACGGGCTTAGAATCGACGGGATAACATTTTTTTCTAGGATCTAGACATCGTTTAGGACCCGTAGATAAATTTTGGGCCAATTCCGAGTTGGTTTGGTGTGCGTTTCAGGAGGTTTTCCGAACCGCACACCGCGTGTTCGTCGAAATGACCGAACGACCATTTCGACTTGGTTTCCTAGTTTCGGGCTTTGCGCGCGTTGGGATAGCTTCGGGGAGTGTGGCTAGAGTTCTCGGGTTATATTTTATATATATTTATGTGTTTGTGCGTGTAGGGGTCGTTGGGCGCGTGTTGGTGGAGTGTTGTGTGCGTTCTTGTGTGTTGTGTTTATATAGGTATATGTTTATATATATATTTGTGTGTGTGAGTGTTTGAGTGTATATATAGATATAGGTATGAGTGTGTGTGTGTATATATATATATATATATATATATATATATATATATATATATGTGTGTATGTATATATATATATATGAGTATATATATATAGATAAGTGTGTGTTTATATATACATAGATATGTGTATACATATATATAGGTAGTGTATATATATATATACGTGTGTGTGTGTGTTTATATGTATATATATATTAGTGTGTGTCTATATATATATATATATATATATATATGTGTGTGTGTGTGTGTCTTTGTGTTTGTGTGTGTGTGCGTGGTCGTGTGTGTGTGAGGCGTGCAGTGTGGGCAGGGGCTGCGAGGCAGTGCAGCGCAGCGGGGACCGCAGCGCGCTGCTGTGCAGCGTGCACAGCAGCTGCAGCAGCAGCAGCTTGCTGCCAGCAAGCAGCAGCAGCAGTCTCTTCAGCAGCAGCAGCAGCATCTTCAACAGCAGCAGCAGCAGCGTGTAGCAGCAGAGCGAGGGAGAGGGAGATCTATATTATCTATATAGATAGATAGATAGTTAGATCAATAGATAGATAGATAATAGAATAGATAGATAGATAATAGATTAAATAGATAGTTAGATGGATACATAGATAGATATAATAGTTAGATAGATTAATAGATAGATGGATTGATAGATAGATTGATAGATGAATATATAGATAGATAGATATCTAGATAGATGGATATAAATAGATAGCTAGATAAATAGCTAGATAAATAGTTAACTAGATAGATAAATAGATAGATAGATATCTAGGTAGATAGATATCTAGATAGGTAAATACATAAATAGATAGTTAGATAGATACGTAGATTGATAGATAGATAGGTAATAGATAGATAGATAGATAGATAGATAGATAGATAGATAGATAGTTGTATCTATCTAAGTGTATATATATATATATATATATATATATATATATATATATATATATATAAATATGTATAGATACTATATATATATATATATATATATATATATATATATATATATATATATATATATATATATATATATATATATATATATATATATACATATAGAGAGTGTGTGTGGGTATGTGTATATGTGTGTATGTGTGATATATATATATATATATATATATATATATATATATATATATATATATATATATATATATAGATACCTAGGTATATGCATATATGTATTAGATATATATATATATATATATATTTTAGCCTAGATTATAGCTAGATATATATGTTTATGCATAAATAGTTAGTTAGAAGTGTAGTTAGCGAGAGTTTAGAGAAGTATCTCAATACCTTGAGATATCCAAGGTATTGAGTTTCGAGCGAGGTTTTTGAGCAATTGCCTAGGTTTGAGTTTAGAGATAGATTTTTATGTATATGTGTATATATTTACGCGTGCTAGCATATGTTTTAGCGGGTTTAGACGGGGTGCGTAGCGTAGGGTGAGGTATCGGATACCGAGGGTATCCCGGTATCTCAAGGAGGCGAGTTTGAGAGTTTATTAGCTTAATGACCTAGTTTTGATCTAGAATTTCAGGGGCACCCTAGTTTGACCTAGAATTGACCTTCGTTGACTCGGTTGACCGCCAAAGTCAACTTTTGACCTAGTTTTGACCCAGGATTGACTTTTTGGACCACGAGTTGACTTTTTGACCCAGATTTCACCGGTTTGACCCGTTTGACCTAGAACGACCCTAGAAGCCTGTTTTTAGTTATTTTATATCTGTTTAACTCATTAGAACCTTATTTAATTTTGCTTTTTGCAATAGGTCCTTGCAATACCAGTTCGGATCGCCAGTTGCTCAGGACGTCAGTCGAGTACATTCTCTGATAGTTTTCATTATCTGATGATTATTATGATTCAGCTTCTAGTATAGTATCATCTGATTTTTGTGGCACAACACGGGACACGGATTGGTATTTCTGGATTCATTTACTTGCGACACATATTTTTTATATTTCTGGCCTCTATTCTAGAATCACTACTGGCATCACTACAGGCATCACTCATGTTTCAGGCTGGACTCATACTTGATTTACGTTTCGGGTCTTGGATTCACTTGTACTAGTCGGGGCGGAGAAATACTCGAGTAGACATGTAAATATTTCTATCTGGAATCATCAGGAATCACCCCCTCTGGTCTAATCTGGAATGATAGCAGCCGTGCACCCAGTGCGCGGTGAGCCGTACTTACCCCTAGCCGTTTATATGTCGAAACAAGTATTTAAAAGACACCGAGTTCATTTTTTATAGTCTGGACTCTCTTGCATTTTTTCCTGGTCTCACTTATAGTTTCTGGACTTGACTCTTTACATGTATTTCATGCCGGACTCACTACACGTTCATGTGCACAGACTTACTCTTAGTTTAGATTTCTTGTATCTTGCAGTCATTACTATCTTATTTCTGATATTCCTGCATCTTTATCTTTATGCACCAGTGATACATGTATATTTTCTTGTTTCCTACTTACTTCATTCTTCTTGCTACTTGCTATAACTACTTTATAGTTTATATCATTTATCTGGAACTGCTGTTAGAGGTGTACTTGCTCTAGTCTTGACTGGACATATTTTTTCCAGAGTATCCGGAGGATTGGTGTCCGACGTTTTATGGACCTCAGCCTGTCGATGGTGCAGACAGGGACCCTCTAGTTTAGGAGTGATTTCCGGGTTGGTAGCCGGGATCACTAGGACCTGTCGTTGTTTTATTAGCTTTTAGCACCAGATTTGTCTCCGGTTTTGGATTGAGACCTTGTATTGTATATGATTTTGGATATTGATGTATTATTATTATTGATGTTGTGGTGGTTTTTAGCTGCAGTTGGTTAGATTTTGGAGTTGTTAGTCTTCTTTGTTATCTTATCGTGCTTAGATTTGTGATTGAGTACATTGTGATTATCATTATGATATTGCTCCTCTGTTTAGAGTTGAGATCTTGACAGGTTTATATATTGATTGTGTGAGATTGTTAGTAGACCTAGACAGCGTTCTACCGTCGATGCTGCGGCGTAGGCTGGACGTACCCATGACTCATGCCCGATTTTTTGGGTGCGGATCGTGACACATTTTTGGTGGCGGCCCCATGCAGGTCTCGATTCGCAATTAGTGCGATATCGTGGTGGTACAATAACTTAGTTGTACTGTTGCGAGCCTGCTATAGGATCTAGGATCTAGGATGAGAGTGTACTCAATCACGACTAGGAACAATTCCAATCTAATTATTCTAAAATTATTTTCTTTTGAAATATTACTGTCATTCTTCAGGGAGATGATGGACATGCAGCACCGTCAGGTGGATGTGATGAGACTGGGCATTGAGAACGCCCACCAGGTGGCCATGACGGCAGTGGATATGGTGGCACAGATTCAGCCACAGGCAGATCAGACTCAGCAGCCGAGGCCGGGCAGTATCATTGACTTCTAGAGGATGCGGCCCAAGGAGTTCCGGGGTACAGAAGGGATCCTTTATGCGGATGACTGGATAGAGCAGATTGAGGGCATCTTCAGGCTGGCACAGATTCCAGACAGCATGCAGATAGAGGCAGCGGTTAGTCAGATATTCGACCTCGCCTTGACATGGTATCGCACAGATACGAGGATTGCGGCACCAGGGCTTACTTGGGAGGCTTTTAAGAGGCTTTTCAAGGAGAAGTTTTTCCCAGATATGGCGCTCAGTGCTTTGGAGAGCCAGTTCGAGGCACTCGTCCAAGGAAGCATGATGGTGGATGAGTACGCATCGAAGTTCTGCCGTCTGGGCAGATTTGTGGAGGGCTTGAGTGAGGCAGCAAAGGCGAGGAAGTTTTACAAGGGCTTGGTTATGGCGGTCAAGTCTTTGACTAGGAGCGACCGCGAGGCGACTTTCGAGCAGATAGTAGAAGACGCTCAGAGAGCAGAGGATGACTTGGAGCTCAAGTCCAAGAGAGGCATGGATGATTCAGGTAGTGCGAGTGGCAGTACAGGACCAGCTAAGCGTCCCTATGTGCAGAAGGCAGCACAACAGGGTCAGGATCAGAGGGTGCCCACTTGTGCCTACTACCGAAAGGCAGGACACACTTGGGATGTTTATAGGAGGAGGCTGAAGGTGTGTTTGTTCTGTGGATCCGCTGCTCACCAGATGAGAGATTGCCCCACTGCACCTCCATTTGGTGGAGCACAGGATCAGAGAGTTGGAGCTAGGCCATCTGTGGCACAGCATCATGCCCCGCACCAGCAGAAGGATATACCCCAGCAGGGCAGGACTTATGCGTTGACGGTCGAGGAGGCCGATGCTACGGATGTCGGGTTAGCAGGTCTGTCTCTTTGTTCTTCTTTCTGTCATTTTTCATTCCTTGTGGTGTGCTTCATTAGTACCTGTTAGACTTTTCTCTGTGCTGTGGTAGATAGTATAGTGACCCTGATTGAGACTGTGATAACATGACCAGTAGGACCATAATCTTGTATGTTGTCTAGATAGAATTTCTTGACTGTGATTGTTGGGGGTTTGACCTAGAGGGAGTGTGATTGACTTTAAATTTCGAGGACAAAATTTTCTAAGGAGGATAGGCTTGTCACTATCCCATTTCCAGAGCCGGGTATTTTTTTTATTTTAATTTGGTTAATTGTGTATTATTTATAATTAATTATATTTATATTTAATTGATGGTTGTGTTATTTTTATATTGATTGTTTTAGAATTTTTGCTAGCTTGGACCCATGTCAGACCATAGTGGACCCATGTCCGACCCAACCCACACCCTTGTGAGACCTATTTTTGGGGTTTAGAATATTTATTATATTTTTAATAGGTTAGTTGGAGAGATTGGGAGTTAGTTTGAGTGCTTTTGGAACCCGAAACCCAAAACCCAAGTGAGGGGAGGGCATTTTGGTCTTTTGGCTTGTTGTAACCCCTTTATTCATGTTCCCAGACCCGACCAAACCCCCATTCCCAGCCGAACACAGCAGGAGCTCCCCCCTCTTCTTCTTTACTTCTTCTTCTTCTTCTTCTCCACTACTTCTTCTTTTTCTCCACTACTTCTTCTTCTTCCTTTTTTCTTCCCAAGTAAGTTTTCTCCTTTTTTCTTGTTTTTCTTCTTCCATTTCTTACTTTTGTGTGAACCCTAACCCTACATTCTTCCCCGACCTAGGTGGGTAGAGCTTAGATTTGGTATGGAGGCTAGATTTGGAGGCTTGGAGCTTGAGGGAGGTGATTTCAAGTGGATTGGAGACTTTGGCCTTGTGATTCCAACTCCCAAGAGGTAAACCCTAACTTTCCCCTTACTAATTACTCTTATATAGTATAATTAATAGTTTAGAACATTCCTAGACCCTAAGGCTACCCGTGGAAGGAAGTTGGAACGAGTTTGGTTGAGTTTGGAGACTTTGACACTAGATTTTGTGTCAATTTCGGGTGAAATCCGAAATTAGCCCAATTTTGGGTGATGTCCTAGATTAGACGGACCTAGATAGACATTGTCGGGTGTCTTGAGGTTAGTGTGTGTCTCCGTTCGGACACGTGAAGTTGTGTCGCAGAGAAACGGGCGTTTCGGACATTTTCGGGGTTTTCGTCGTCGCCGGTTCTAAGTGCGTGCGCGTTTTCGCCACGGGCATAGAATCGATGGGGTAGCATTTTTTATAGGATCTAGACATCGTTTAGGACCCGTGAGTAAATTTAGGGCCGATTTCGAGTTGGTTTGGTATGCGTTTCAGGAGGTTTTCCGAACCGCACACCGCGTGTTCGTCAAAATGACCGAACAGCCATTTCGACTTGGTTTCCTAGTTTTGGGCTTGTGCGCGCGTTGGGTTAGCTTCGAGGAGTGTGTGCTAGAGTTCTCGGATTATATTTTATATATATTTATGTGTTTGTGCGTGTAGGGGTCGTTGGGCACGAGTTGGTGGAGTATTGTGTGCGATGTTGTGTGTTGTGTGTGTTGTATTTATATAGGTATATGTGTATATATATATTTGTGTGTGTGAGTGTGAGTGTGAGTGAGTGTTTGAGTGTATATATAGATATAGGTATGAGTGTGTGTGTGTGTGTGTATATATATATATGTGCGTATGTGTATATATATATATATATATATATATGAGTATATATAGATAAGTGTGTGTTTATATATACATAGATATGTGTATACATATATATAGGTAGTGTATATATATATACGTGTGTGTGTGTGTTTATATGTATATATGTATTAGTGTGTGTCTATATATATATATAGTTGTATATATATATATATATGTATGTGTCTTTGTGTTTGTGTGTGTGTGCGTGGTCGTGTGTGTGTGAGGCGTGCAGTGTGGGCAGGGGCTGCGAGGCAGTGCAGCGCAGCGGGGGCCGCAGCGCACAGCGCTCTGCTGTGCAGCGTGCACAGCAGCTGCAGCAGCAGCTTGTTGCCAGCAAGCAGCAGCAGCAGTAGTCTCTTCAGCAGCAGCAACAACATCTTCAGCAGCAGCATTCGCAGCGTATAGCAGCAGAGCGAGGGAGAAGAAGATCTATATTATCTATATAGATAGATAGATAGTTAGATCAATAGATAGATAGATAATAGAATAAATAGATAGATAATAGATTAAATAGATAGTTAGATGGATACATAGATAGATATAATAGTTAGATAGATTAATAGATAGATGGATTGATAGATAGATTGATAGATGAATATATAGATAGATAGATATCTAGATAGATGGATATATATAGATAGCTAGATAAATAGCTAGATAAATAGTTAACTAGATAGATAAATAGATAGATAGATATCTAGGTAGATAGATATCTAGATAGGTAAATACATAAATAGATAGTTAGATAGATACGTAGATTGATAGATAGATAGGTAATAGATAGATAGATAGATAGATAGTTGTATCTATCTAAGTGTATAGATATATATATATACATATAGCTATATAAATATGTATAG